>KV908393.1:390097-397597 GCA_002005505.1 Botryococcus braunii
CCACTGCAAGCCCACTGTAGACTGTCCATAAGCCGGAGGCACGACAGCTGATTACCACGGTAGGACTCGCTTAAAGGTCTGACTGTGACTGCGCTGATGATCTCGAGCCCCCCTTTTCCTACTCTGATCAAAACAATAAAAACACACGACGAAATATATGGGCACCTATGTGGGCTTTCGTTTGCTTCCAAGTAAGCTGAGGGCAGGAACTTCCCGTGGAGGAGGAACGTCCGGTACGATATTCATCGAATTTCCCTGCAAAAGCTCCCGCTATCTCCGGATTCCCACCTCCTCGTCCTTCCGGAGTCCGCCGCGAATCGCTGAGGGCGGGCGTCGCGTGGACCGGGTCCACTGGACCCACGCAGCAGTCCAGCCTCGGGCTTACTCAACACGATCCAAAAGTTTTCTGTCAAATCAAGACAGAAGGATGGGCTGTATAATACAGCTATAATACGGCAATACAGCCTGTATTGCTTCGTCAGCATGAAGAGACTAAGCTCGGGGTTGGCGGGAGAGATATTCTTGGGAGACGGACTTCGTTGAGGGAATAAATTTTACATCGAGCTTGGCCTTGGGACTCTAGGCCTTCTGCACTCTGACCCACGCTGGATGGGGTAACTGGGAAACCTTAGGGTCCCTAAGTTAGGGCCTAGGGCCTGCATTCCATTTAGTAAGTCCCAAGAGGAACCTGGCAGTTCCCGTTGCAGAAGTTTAAAAAATGTGACTTCTGAAGTGTCTAGATGCCTTTTACATTATCAGGGATTCCAAAGACTTCTCTGCAGTTTTCCCGGTTCCCTCGAGCTTTGTGTACGTTACTGTGCGGGGCAAGCTGTCCTCTGAGTCAGCTGTTTCAATAGCAGTTCTGACTGAGCATACACTCACATCACTGCCTGTCCAAAAACATGCTGAACCATAAGAAAAACCCCGGGAAAAGACGGGTTGTCTCTCCTTATTAGGAATCAAGCTTAATTGGGATCCCTTAAAGGGGATCACATCTGCATAGAGTATTTCAGACCCACAAATCTCAACTGGATCTAATCTTGCCAATGAACAAACACGACTTCCAAAGCCAGCTATTCTTGGATGGAAATCAAATTAAAAAACGCAGCGAAAGCAACGGGAACGATCCTGCCTCATGCGGCAGACCTGTACTGGATTGACCCAGCGTGGAGTGCTCAAAGGAGAGCAAATAGCCCGGCATAAGCCAGCAGACGAGAATGCCCCAGCAGCCCTGGGCTGGATACCGATGAGAACTTCCCTAGAACCCACCACTCCCATAAGCTGACTGCTAGGCCTGTTTCAAGAAACTACAAGTTCATCTCCTAGAAGATGAGGCATGCTCCCTCGCTGAAAACCAGAAGCTCCCAGACCTGGCCGCTCAGACGACAACCTGCAGGGCCCCGCACGCTGCACAGCTCATGAGCAGGGTTGCAGGACCGCCCCGCTCAAACACCTGCGGAGCAAATGCAGGCGTTGCCCCGCACCCAGAGTCGCCATGCGAGGCAAATGCATCTGCCAGTCTGCCTCTGAGATGCTCCAGAGTCAGCCCTTCTGCCCGCAGGTCCAGCATGAGGTCACCATTAGGGCACGCAATAACCCCGCAGTGTTCCCCCAGATTTGCGTGCAGGCAAACTGGGCATGGCACGATTAATCCCGAATGCTCCGACCCCTGGAAAGGCCCTGACGAGCTCAAGTGCGTGTCGATGATGGCATCAACAGCTGCAGATTCTTCAGCAGCTGCCGCCTCCGCCTGTACTTGGAGCACGTCTTCATAAAGCGCCCGCTCCATCATGAGAAGCAACTCGATGTCTTCTGTGGGGCAATATTCCGGCTCATTTCCCATATGGAACCGCAGACGAGTCCGACCACCCCGTTTTACGCTGCTGCCCTCATTGATGGTATCCAATGCCGTCTTGCCGAAATGCACGGGGGTCTGATGCTGCACATCGTACTTGATGCCATTCTCTTCACCCACAGATGCCCTTGCTGTCCACCCATTGGGTGTAGCCGCTGACGGTGTAGTACCATGGAAAGCAATTTGCGGATTGCTTGCAGGGCTGCCAACTTCTCGAGGGCCTGAAGAAGTGGCATGGCAAGAAGTGGCAGCAGCATCCCTGGGAGTAGCCAATATGTCCACGCCTCCTACAACATCATCTATGACCGACTCGAGAATGTCCTGAGCAGACTGGCCATCTGCATGTGCATTTCGAAGCCGCCATAACAGCGCCGAGCGCTGTTCCTGCACTCTCTGCAAGCATTCTGCACGCAGCTTGTCGCGAACAGCTGCTGGAGTTATGTTTTGGTGCAGTGACAGCCGCCCCATAAAATTATCCCTCCCACATTATCTTTTTTGTGCCCAACCCAACAGCCACTCAGCCCCTGTTGCTAAGCCCTAACACTGCTGTCACGTCCTTGTAATCTGTTGTGCTCTACCATTGGCACAAAAAATGAGGTTGCCTACCCTCCCCATCCACTTTGCAGGTGTGGATGCTCAACCTCCTTGGCCCGTGCAGCCTGGAAGGTATGGGACGGGAGCCGTCCGGGCTCCGGCTGTAGCCGGAGCGAGCAGCTTTGCTGAAGATGCCCCTCTTAAAGTGCCATTGGCAGTGTCTGCCGACTATATCAACCAACAAAATCGCAGAAGCTCCTTGAAAATTATACCTGGCCAATAGCAAGAACCTTCTTCACGACGTCTAGAAGCCTGCATTGCTCAGGAAGTCCCTGGAAGGCGTCGAACAATAAACACTATTGTTGCACCACAACACACCAAGAACAAGGTGAAAATACGTACAAGACTAATAGTATACCCAGGAAACAAGCGCGAGCGAACATCATTTTGGTCCTAGTCAATGAAAACATAGTATGAAAGCTGACAATGTTAGGTCAACAGCGTGTCCTGTTGACAACGTCAATGCAAACGCCCAGACGGTAAGACCTTAACCACCCTAAACATTTGCCTTTCCGATCCGTTGAAACCAGAAACACAGACGAATTGGCTCATCAATGCAACGGTTAGCATTTCACAACCATGAACATACAACTCCATCTGCAACCTTTTACATCTTGCATGAATACCTTAAAGCCTTCAGATCTCAAACAATCTTTGTGGGCTTCAATCAATGCTATGCAATTGTCCGACTCCGGCCCTGCAAGAATGTCCCAAAAGGCAAAAGTTATATGTTGCTGCTGGGAGCCGCCTCAGATTAAACAGGCTATCTTCTCCATCCCAACACCAGCCTCTTAAATATCATGACAACACCATCTCAATCTGCCTTCAATCATTGCACCCTACACTACGTTCCTGCATGCCAGGTAGCTGAAGGAGACACCCGCAGGAAGAAACTATCACATGCGGTAGAAGTGCTGGCTCACCGTGCAATGTTACACACTCGTCTCTAGCTCTCTGTGCATGAAGAACGAGTATTTAAGTAGACGAAAAGGTGAGTAAATCTTCCCCTTGAAAAAGGTAGTACCACGTTCGCACCTTGGTGTCAGGACAAGCACAACAAATCTTCTTTTTCGGCTTCTCAAGAGAAGAGTCGGATGCCGGCTTTTCCTCCTTCCTACCCCAAGATAACCAGCCCATGTGCAGAGCCACGTAGACGTGCCAGAAGACTCGGCGTCGACAGAAGTCAGGAGAGCTCCTGCTGTTATAGCGCGAGGAACCGGAAGGTGAAAGGGAACAAACTGCCAGAACTTCTGCGTATAACGTTACAACAAAGACATAGACTTCATTGCTCGTCAAGTGGTCAACACCTAGAGTGACGTTGCTATTCGAAGGTCGTACCGCATGTACTAGTTTCGGATTGACGTACAGTGAAGGACGGCGAAGCTTTCCTGTACACCGACAGACGTCGTCAAGCTATCAGCTAAACAAGCAATATACTTGGTGTGTGCTTGTGTGTTTCTTTTTTTCAGATTCAACCCACGGGAACTGTAACCCTCATTGTGCTGGCCGTGAAAAAGCCTGACATACGATCGAGGAGCATTACTGTATCTGTAGACGAAGAGTTGCCGGCAGTTGTCAGGAACAGAGGGTGGTGAAGTCAAATGACGACTCCTGACGATGTGGCCAAGGGACTAAAAATGGCAGAGCAAGAAATGGAATATCGTGTCGACCTCTTCAATAAGTACGGACTCGCTTTAGGCATCCGCTGGCAATACAGAAGCGATTTGTATTGTTATTTCCGTTTCAACCATGTTTGGATTCCATCTCAAGCACTGGTTGTTCGATCAGTAACCTGTATTTTGTCTTGCAGGATGGTTGCCGCGTGTTATGACAAGTGTACTGATAAAAGGTCTGTGAAATGGCGTGTTGGTGCATTTCATGTTATCTAGCCGTTAACACGGGTCACTTAAACTTTGTTATGCTTACTTTTCAGGCACAAAGATGGTGACCTAAATGTTGGTGAAAGCAGTTGCCTAGACCGGTGTTGTTCGAAATATTGGCAGGTATGCTTGGCATGGAAACTACCATTTCTTGCTTACTTGCAGGATGGACAGGGTGCCTTGATATTGAAAGATGAGGTTTTCTGATGCCTTCCTGGCTGTTCTTGAGTTTACTAGTTATTTTTTAGAGCCTCCAAGTATCTACAATAGTCGTGGGACGTTGACCTTGCAGGCAACCGCTATTGTGGGTCAAAAGCTGGGCGCTGCTGGAGGATTTTCATAACAGAGCATTGATATCCTCCTGCATGGTTAAGATGCCGACCTGCATTGACACGTCCTTCCGTATATGCAAGACACATGATGATTGAGTCCTGCTGGGTTAATGAGACAACCATGCCTCTGAAATGGCTCTATGAGCCTGTCAGGCATTGGTGTGCCTGTTGCTGTATTTGTCTTTGCGATATTGCCCATGTCGGCGAGATGAGGTGTGATTCCTTCAACATGTATTCTTAAGGGCTTGCCTTGACATACGATCCTGCATGAATTGGGACTTTATGATGTGGACGCTAGGAAGGATGAAAGTAAGAGTGTTGGTTGGACATGACATCAGGAGGCCTCTTGCCAATTCTAAATCAGATGGATTTTCTGACACATTATCTACTATAAACAACACCTTTGATTTGTTGCATGCATTTTTCGGTGATGACCGTGTGCCCTGAAAGAGGGGGAGGAGAGCTCTGGACTATGCTGTTTCTGGATATTTTCTTGCACAACTCACAAGTGCGTGATTTGGGCTGCTGCTGCCCTTTGCCTGCTTCTGGGTCGGGTGTGTTCAAGCCTGAGGGCAATGACCCTGTGTGCATGTCAACTCATGCATAATTGTGCGCCTGTCACTTGCAAGAGATGGAGTGGAGAGGTCAAATATTGGCATCGTGAGGTTGCCGGTACAGTGATGCTCCAGGGGTACTGAAGGGAGTTGCTATCTTGAAGCTTTCATTGCGGGCTTTCAGCCTTGAGCAATGATTTGAGCCCAGGCGAAGTAGTAGGATTAGTTTATCTGGGCCTTTTGAATTGACATCCAATGGAGTGCCTGAAGAGATGCAACTGCATGGCTACACTTCAGCCGCATCCTGGGGGCACACTCACGGGCTCTCCCTCCCCCTCTCTCTCTCTCTCTCTCTCTCTCTCTCTCTCTCTCTCTCTCTCTCTCTCTCTCTCTCTCTCTCTCTCTCTCTCTCTCTCTCTCTCTCCCTCTCTCTCTCCTCCCCTCTCCCCCCCCTGTGCTCGCCCCTCCCATGTGTCATCCCTCTCTCCCCTGACCCCTCTTGAAATGTTGAGGATTGTGTTCTTCTTGTGTTGTCTGACACCTCGACATTCTTGCAATGTGGACATGTTGCTGGCCTGGAATTGGCCATGTTGCTTGCCTCCAGAGAGCAAACAGAACCATGCAGGTTTGCATCTGTTTACCTCGGCCAGCATTGGTAGCCGAAGAATATTTCAAGGAAATGGTTTTGTGTGCATCTCTTGGAACACCTGGGGCATGAGCAGGTGCCGTGCATATTGGGTAAATAGACCACACTATGATTAACGCTGGGGCACAGAACATATAAACACACAAACACACCCTCCAGCATTGCATTATTCCAAAACCACCGTCGCTGCTTAGGCCGCCCCCGCCCCCTGCCTCTCCCCCCTCTCTTTCTTACACACACACCCACACACACACACACACACCCACACACACACACACACACACACACACACACACACACACACACACACACACACACACACACACACACACGCACGCACGCACGTTCGACTGTGTCATTGCACGTGACACTACATTAGTGCAAGAGGAAGTACAAGATGATGCGATCCCAAGCACATTCCTCTTTATATTTAGCACGTTTGTGTAGCTTCCTGTGCAGTGTCGACAATACTTGGTTTTAGCTCAAAATGGCACTGCATGCATGTGGCTCCTGGCAGGCACAAGGCAAATTCGACCCAGCACTTCAAGTGCAGACCCACACCGACTTTACCCAAAAAATTTCAGCACATGCTGTGCATGTTTATGTCCATGTTTGTTCACAATTAAAGCCAACCCTACTGGTCTTACACCCTCTACCCAAGATCCGAGTAAGATGCAAAAGACATTCACCATCAAACCCGCCAACCACTAAGAGACTGTCGCTCAGACGAGCAGCAAGAGGGGATTATAAATTGCGTCATATGTAGGAGGTGGCCCCTGTTGCTGGATGGGTCCATGGAATGCTAAATGCCACTATTTAATTATATCTGTACTTATTGGCGAGGTGCAAGTACTACAAGATTGTACACGAGTAAGCTAACTGCTACGAGAAATATAAAGTTGACTAACCATGCGTCGAATACATTTAGAGGAGCCACGATTGTGCGGCCAAGAGCTATAATTGGGTCAGTCAGGAACTTAACAGCCTGCACACCATGGCCACAGGCTCCATCAGAACAGGCAGGTCGGAGTGCCTAAGCCAATGCAATGCATACATATATAATTTTAACTCATACAACCCACAATGCCATTCATGCATGTATAAAATTAACTCACACAACCCGTAAGCTACATCTCTGCCTGCACCTTAACTGCAATACAAAAGTAAAAAGCTGATTAGAAGAGTTGGAGACAGCAAGCAGAACATAGTTGACCATTTGCTTTACACCAATCATGTACAGAAGTACGCCAAATAGCGACTTAGTGCCTAATTTCTTCCCATACATTCTTCCTGCCAGGTAAAACTTTCAGAGACATGCAGAAGCGGACTACCGGTCCAAAACGTTCTTGCACAAAGCTGGCTTCCCGCACAACCTCCTCAGCCAAGCCACTGAAGGCGCTTGTGCCCGAAATTTCATCTGTAATAAGAGAGAAACTCAAGCCGTCGCTACGCCTGACAACTCTCTGTAATCTTTGAGTCGTTCGACGTCGGGTGGCAGACGGGAGTACAGGGTATCCCGCTTGTAGAATAGTCTCTGATTTCCATGCTCTCTGACGAGTCTGCAGGACTGAAATCCTTGTTTCCGACGAAAAGGCAGCATGAGCCACTCTCATTCGTCCTCCACAGCACTCAATGCGCC
>KV908393.1:402597-425097 GCA_002005505.1 Botryococcus braunii
GGCGAGCGAGCGAGCAAGAGAGAGAGAGAGAGAGAGAGAGAGAGAGAGAGAGAAGAGAGAGAGAGAGAGAGAGAGAGAGAGAGAGAGAGGAGAGAGAGAGAGAGAGAGAGAGAGAGAGGGGGGGGGGGGGGGAGGGAGGGAGGGAGGGAGGGAGGGAGGAGGGAGGGAGGGAGGGAGGGAGGGAGGGGGGGGGGGGGGGGGGGGGGGGGGGGGGGGGGGGGGGGGGGAGGGGGGGGGGGGGGGGGGGGGGGGGGGGGGGGGGGGGGGGAGGGGGGGGGAGGGAGGGAGGGAGGGAGGGAGGGAGGGAGGGGGGGAGGGGAGGGGAGGGAGAGAGAGAGAGGGAGAGAGAGAGGAGAGGAGAGAGAGAGAGAGAGAACACACACACACACACACACACACACACACACACACACACACACACACACACACACACACGCACACACACCACGCGTGCGGGACGCGGAGGGAGCGGGTGCGCAGATGGGGGAACGGATGCCCAGAACGGCTCCTTAAAGTGATGGTGAAAGTGGTGGAGGGCAGGATCCCCGTAAAAGCAGTGTCCATGAAGTTGCCCGGAGGAGACTGGTTCAATCTCACACGGCAGGCCAATAATATGTGGCCCTACCACATGGAGGTGGGGACTTCCATGGGCAATGGCCCATCCAGGTTAGGGTCACCTCCATCCTGGACGAAACCCTAGAAGGAGAGATCACAGGCCTGCAGGGGAATGACGCCCCCGGGCAGTTCGCTCCCCTGCAGGGATCGGTCCCCCATGTGACTGCCATCTTCCCAGGTGCAGCTCCGTTTGGCCTCTCCCCTCCCCCCGCCTTGGCAATTCGGCGACATGGTTGTGGTGGTAAACAAGCTATTCCTTGCCCTCTGTTATCATAATTGTGCCGAACCATCTCTGCCAAGCAGTGATTACATGCGAGTACAGGCTTATGCAATGTCTCCCAAATTATAGTATCCAAAAACAACATAAATGTGCTAGTTGAGTGTATGTGTGTCCTTCCCCCCCGGGGGGGGGGGAGGGTGAGGGAGAGAGAAAGAGAGGGGAAGAGAGTGGGGACGGGGGGAAGGGGTGGGGAGAGGGAGTGAGAGGGGGGGGGGATGACATTCTTGTCCATGTCTCCCCCATGCTGTCCCCCACTTCCCCTATATTCTTTGCAGTTTCCTTCTTCCCCGGATCTTTTGGGCCCTTCACAGAAAGAAAATCAAGCCTCCCCAGTATCAGCAGCATCAGCCGCCACCGCAACAGCAAAAATACCGTCAGCAGCTTTACCCGCAACAACAACAACTCTAACAACAAGAACAAGAATAACAACAATGCGAACGACGACGATGATAACAACAATGAGGACAACAACATCATCGACAACAACAGCACACACACACACACACACACACACACACACACACACACACACAACACACGCACGCACGCACGCACGCACGCACGCACACACGCACGCACGCACACACCACACACACACACACACACACACACACACAATACAATCAATAAGAGTACCTCTACTATTACTACTGCTGCTCCTACTGTACTGCTACAATTAATACTACTACCACCGCTACTGCTATCACTACTGCTACTGCTACTATGCAATCCCACTACTACATTTACTTAGCCAGTACACCACCAGTAGCAGACCATATGTCACGATAAAACCGTTGGGTAAATGCAGATGTACAAGAAGACTCTACCATTCGGAGTGGTCGATCCCCTTGTCTTAAGGTTGGAGATATGCTCTGAACAGGATATGGGGTTTCGGAGGAGAATACGCCCTCCTTCACATGGCCTCAAGGAGCCGTTGCCAATATAGGACCGGAGCCAACACAGCCTCCAATGAGCTCCGACGCTGACGGAAATTTGTTCGAGGCGGAAGTCGTCTGGGTGGAGGATGGAGATCAGTGCGGAGGGAACGGCTACACCTGCCAGATTAGAGATAAAGGCCAGGTGTGATCCATACTCTCTATCTCCCCCGCCTCTCCCTCTCTCTCTCTCTCTCTCTCTTCTCTCTCTCTCTCTCTCTCTCTCTCTCTCTCTCTCCTCTCTCTCTCTCTCTCTCTCTCTCTCTCTCTCTCTCTGTGTGTGTGTGTGTGTCGAGCGTGTGTGTATGTGTGTGTGTGTGTGTGTGTGTGTGTGTGTGTGTGTGTGTGTGTGTGTGTGTGTGTGTGTGTTGTGTGTGTGTGTGTGTGTGTGTGTGTGTGCGTGATTGCATGCGCGAGGACAGTCAGAGAGACACATAGAGAGAGAAGGGAGCAATTGCGCGCAAGGAGGGGTTGAAAAGGAAAGCGATAAGAAAGGGAGTGGGAAGGGGAAATGGAGGCTGAGGAGTAGTGGTAGGAAAAGCAAGCGCAGGTGGAGAAGATGCCTGCACGCATGGGAGATCACCTTCAGTGGACTGCGACGCACTGTGGTGGCTGCACCCTAGCAGCCTTTCTATCGAAAGTGGGATTGCAGCCACATTCACTGGGTCAAGGCCTTTTGGCACAGTGGATAGCCGTGAAGAAGATGGAAGGAATGAGGGCAGGGGAAGAGCGATTCCGGGATACCATGCATGTGTGGGGTAACACAGGAGAACAATGAAGACTGTTCCAGCACCCTGCATGACACAGTGAACTAGTAAAGAGGTTCACGACACCATAGGTAGGCACTACAGCAGCCGGCAGTGTCTCTACACGAAGGTCTTCACGTGGTTGCGGATATGCTTCACTTAAAGTGAATCACTTTACATCGAAAGTGCTGTGTCTTAGGCAGCTCTATGGGATATACGACCTGTAACTGTTCGTCACGGATAGTTCGTGTAACCGTACGGAACAGGCGTTACCGTCGCGACGGTACGCATACAAGAACCGGCGCACCCCACGCCACAACAACTGTTTTAAAAGAAAGGAGTTTGAGGAGTTTTTATACTTTCAACTGCAAAAGAAATCTTTGGACGAACCAGAACTCTGCAATGGCAGACACCCACACGAAAGCTAGCACAGAGGAGGACCCGATCGACATTTGGGAGGCCGCCGAAGACGCAGCCATCCCCAACGATGCATGGGAATACCATATTCGCAAGTCGTTGAACGATGCTGCGTTCAATGGTCTCAACTACGTGCCTTATTGCTCGACGATGCCGGTCCAAAAGCACACGGAGACCCCCAAGTTCATCTGGAAAAAGAAGGGAGCCCATTAAAAAGTCCCTTTCGACATGACAAAGTATGCCTACAGTCACACTGAAAACTCGACCCGAGTCCAGGTCCGTTTTGAGGTGCTTGCGTGTCTGTTCGATAATTGATCACAGGAGTGTTGGTCTGCGTTCCCCGTCAACCCGGGAAAAAGACCAAATGCCTGGTGGTGATCTCTTGAAATCTTAAAAATTTTAATCAAGCTTCAATGCAGTGCACTTTGAGATTGGGCACCGGGCTGGAGCACCAAACGGAACTGTAAAACCTCCAAAAGATAGCACGATTCCCACACAAACTCGATATCCCATCTGCAGGAGAGGAGACCCTGTGAAATGATCTTTACCAGAGAATAAACAACTAGCATGCATCCTGAAATTTCGAGCCACTGTTAACTACCTGCAGAACATCTGACACCAACTGAACCCAACCAAAGCATATCGTGGCCTGCCACTTTGCAAAGCCTTCCTATCGCGCTCTTAGTCCATGCTAATGGCTTTGACGACGTATTCATCGTCGGTCTACAACCATGGATGGAATAACCAACTGGTGCAAGACTCAGCCTCTATCCTGGGAGCTGCTCGTCTTGAATCAAACCTGGATGTCCTTGTTGGACCACCCCTGATGGCCTCCTACACAGGACTGGCGGGCACTAGCCTTAGGGAACAAAAGTGAAACCCTTAAGGACACTGAAACCCTCAAGGAACAACACTGAAACCCTAAAGGAACAACACTGAAAACCTTAAGGAACAACACAGAAACGGAGAGGATTGGTTCTCTTTGTCTTGCCGTTAATTTACTGTGTAGTTTTGTTCTTTGTCAGACCAGAACACATTTTTGGTGCTGATAAGGTCTCTTTGAGTCGGGTGTGACAGACTTAAAGTCCTGTCATCGAGGTCAACAGCTGATCATTGCTCAGCTGGTGAGTCAGTCAGGAAGCAGTATTATATATGTTTGTCCACAAGAGGCTAATGAATTAGATGATCGAACACATTGACCGAACTTACCAGACCCAGAGCCTCAAGAGGGGTGTGTGTGTGTGTGTGTATGTGTGTGTGTGTGTGTGTGTGTATGTGTGCGCGCGAGTGTGTGTGTGTGTGTGTGTGTGTGTGTGTGTGTGTGTGTGTGTGTGTGTGTGTGTGTGCACGTGTATACGTGCGTGCCTGTGTTCACCCCGCCGAGGGGGGGGGGGGGAAACGGAGGCGTTGCACCATGGAAGTGGGTGCGCGCTTCCTCACGTGCATGCGTCCAAATGTGTTGTGCATGCTCGAATGTGTATGTGTATGTGCGTATTCATCTGTGTGTGCGTGTGTGTCTCCCGGGGGGGGGGGGGGCGGTTGTGTGATTGGGGTCTTACTATGGATTCAGAAACAAAAATCAGCTGTATTTGGATGATGGCTTCGTGGGCGATAGAGCAGGGACGTCTGCAACAACAGGCTCAAGCAGTGTCAAGGCACCACCTTGTGCAATGACTATGGGGGTAATGACTATGGGGGTAATCAGCATGGGGTAATGAGTATGGAGGTAATAACTATGGGGGTAATGACTATGGGGGTAATGAGCATGGGGTAATGAGTATGGGGGTAATGGCTATGCGGGTAATGACTAGGGGGGAGATCACTGACTGGCTCCTGTGGGGTTGCAGCCAACAAAGCCGTGCGTGGAGGCTGCGTGGCCGCTCGCCCGATGCAGGAATCCCGCCTCGTTTTGCATGCGCTACAAGAACACACTCTTCATATGTGCTCGCCCCGGCCAGCCGGGCACCAGCCGCATCTACGAGCCCTACGGGACGCACGTTCCGATTGTGGTGGATGGTCCGTCGCCGTACAGCGAAAACCCTACCGTCAGCATCGGCTTTGGGGACGACAGCGGTACAGGCCACGGGACCGAGACCTCTCAAAGCATCTCCGTTGGTGGATGACCTGGTTGGTCAGTCCCCCCCTTTGGAGTGCCTGATCAGGCACCCCCCCCCCCCCTTCGTGGGAGCAGCTCACCGCTCGGGGCCGACTTCCCCCACTGCAGTTGTTGGTGACGATCTTTGGTGACATACGTGGCGACACGCTTAGGGACATCTCAATGGTGCCTGATCAGGCAGTCCCCTCCCCTGGTACGACGGTTACATAATGGCGCCTGATGACATCTCAGCATGTGGGTGACACATCAGGGTGCTTGATCAGGCAATCTCCCGCCCCCCCGGGGTGTAGCCTTTCTTTTATTGCGGCCGGCGGCTTGTTGGTTTGAGGGCGGCATGTCGGGGTGCCTGATCAAGCAACTCCCCTTCAAGGGTTCGAGGATGTGTCGCATTGGCGCCTCCCAGGCTGCCTGATCAGGCATCCCCCTCCAACGGGTTTCGAGCATGGCGCCTGGGCATTCCACCGGGCATTTTCGTCGGCGTGTGGAGGGTCGAGGGTTTTCGATCAGGCAACCATTTCCAGGGGGTCATCGTCGTTATCATGGGGTCCAAGGCAAGGGAGCCGTGCCGGTGAGGGGCAATTGGTTTGGGAGATCGGCAGCATTATCTGATTTTGTTGGAGCCAGCAACAGCGTGTGCTGTTTGAGCCCGAGTGAGAGGGAATGGCTTGGAACGCAAAAGCGCTGTGGCGACGAAATCGTTTCAGACCCACTTTTTGACATTCCATCTTTCTTCCGTCTTGAATTGGGCGGTGTGGTTCCGAGGGCACACCAGCAGAGTGCTCCTCATCAATAATAAACAGGACAGACTGCATTTCATGGTTTGCTTGGAAGCTGAGGAAGAGAAAGATTGAAAGTCATAGAAGGATTGAATATATAGCCCTTGCAGTGTTCGCGACAGTTGCTAGGGAAGTCAGGGCTCCCGAGGTGCCCAACCCCCCCCTCCCCCCCCCAAAAAAATGTGTTGTGGATGCTTGCATGCATTCACAGGATTTGATGCCATTACTCGCTCCACATGTGACCTGCGCCCCACCAATGTACCCCCGTAGCTATGTTGCGACCACCCATGTCTGCCGCATAACTACACAGTTATGCTAGGTACCGAAGCTCTGAAGCTCGTGCATCACATTGCTCAGCATTTAGTTGCAAAGAAGATTCTGAAATCATTTGGTTGTGTTGGTGCATGGAAGTTGGCCCCCCAAAAACACCAAGATGGCCCTCCAGTATTTCACTAGTGTATTACACGGTATACCAGCTGGCGTGACACTTCCTGGTGCTCCTAGCTCACAGCTTCCTAGATAGGCGCTTTGTAGGGCAACCGCGCGGCTCTCTCTCAGGGCCGACGATCCCTCGTGACGGCTGAGTCTCGGTGGTGTTGGAAATTGGTTCCAGAGGAGTGTAAGCGAAGGCTCTAGAAGTCCTCAAAAATCTCAATCTCAAAAAAATCATCCTCTCCAAAAACTGCATCGTTGTGGGGACAGGCTGAGGTTGCGCCTCCCCATCTGGAGAGTGCGTTGTTGTGCATTTGCAGTACCCCCAAGGTCACGTGGTAGTGGTCACGTGTAGGAGGAAGAGGAGCAGGAAACTTGTTCTTTTAAATCCCACTCTTGTAAACGAAGACACATATATGTATATACAGACGTCCAGTCACAAAAGGCTGACAGGATCGAATAGCTCCAACAGCAACCAAGCGTTAGGAGAACACAATAAACATCGCAACGCATTTACGCCAAGCCTCCCCCCTCCTGGTGATAGAACCCCCCCCCCCCCACCACTTCAGTTGTCGGGCAAAGATCCTGAACGTTGCCGTTTGCCCGACGATTTCCCCCCAAAGACAATTTTCAAACCCAAAAAGAGGTCCTTTAAGTCCCGAAACCCAACGTCGACGACTTCAAAACCCAAGAAAGACAATCTTCAAGACAAACCCAAGATGACAGATTTCAAATTGAATACAAGTAGGACAACGTTCAGATTAAATTCTAAGAAGACTCTAGGCATTTAGGAGGTAGAGACTTTTGACTTACACGTGTGCACTTCGTCAAACTCAGACCTAAACAAAACGCGTGCCTTTTAAATAACCCTAATACCTGTTATATAGAATCCTACCCTCCCCAGGAAGTAGACCTGGGGTTAAGCATTGACGAGCCCTGATCCTTCGTGGATCAAACCCTCTGCCCGGTAAAAAGGCGGGTGGCGAGGACGTTTTTGGGTGGGAAAGGGGTGCGGGTGGCGTCCAGGTCAGAGTATGGCCCAATAACGTTAACCTGTACGACAACATATGTGTACACCTGGTCTATCCTTCCCAGATCTCCTTGTCAATGCACCAAAACTCTTCGAAATGTTAACAAAAGAACTTGTATGAGGTACGTCACACTATTGGAATGTTTACTGTTCATTTAGTGTTTTGCAGCTTGCAGGAATATGCATACAGTACGCCCAGTTCCTAGCAGACGTACGTAGCGGTGGAATGACGCTGTACAAACATTGTTTGTAGACTCCGTGATACCTGGTACTTCTTAAAAAGCAAACAGCCCTCCAAAACCCAAAGGGCCTAAACATGTCGACGTGGGCTTCTCTGTTGTCATTACAGAGAACGTGCAACGTTGGCTAAGTTAAACGTGCAATGACGGTTTAGTTTCACCACATTTGTAGACTCCGTGAGGCTATCACTTCGAAGACAGGGCCCCCCTAGAGGTCTAAACACGCCGGGCAGGTTCCTCCAGTGTCATTCTGGAGAATCTGCACTGATGAGGAAGTCGACAGATGCAACAGATCCGCCCAACAAAAAATACACAATACTACTCCTCACATACGTAGTGGTCATACCATTAAATCAACAATAACCGAGGGCGAAGTGCAACATTCCCCCCACAAACAAAAGCCGACTCGTGAGTGCTGAAACAAAAGACGTGCGCTAGCGCTACACCTTCAAAAAACCATGGTAACGAAGTGCCGAAGGACAGAGTGGCATAAGAAACCAAAATAGATGAGCGATCCATTAATGAATATTCTTATGTACACGAACGTTGTCTGAGGGTCGTCCAGTGGTGCACATTCCTCCTGTCCAGTGAGGCACGTGCCAATATAGCAGACTTTAAAAAATTTGCCATAAAAACAAACTCCTGGCTTATGGACCTCCCCGTCACCGGTCCACATGTGAACACAAGGGCCAGGAGACCCACATACAGCACCAAGGGCCTTGAGGCACCAATTCAACATCCCCGTTGCTGACAGAGAAGTGGAAGGCAGCTGGCATGCACTAATTAACTCTAAGTTCAAGAGTTATAGGTTGAGAGTAATTACTCTCAACAGTTATTGCTTAAGGGCTTATAGCTTAACATAGCAGCATACAAATAAACTACCCCCATCCGATAGCATCATACAATTTAACTCCCCATCGTCCTCAGCGATCAGCAAATGCTCTTGCAACACGTCGGCCACGATAGCCGAAGTACTTGCAGTTCGTTCAAGTAACAATTTTCAGCTCCTGCATGTACACATCGTCCTTTTCTCTCCTAAATATACATCCTGCAACGGCCCAGGCGCCCTTCACGCCCTAGTGGCTGGTCCTGGAAGTACATTCCTTCCTTCCTTCCTTCCATCCTTTCTCATCCTCCTAGCGGACACAGAATGGGAATGAGCTAGCTGGCATGTACAAGCTCTTGTGCCAAAGCATGACACATTAAACTTTAGTAAACCCCCAACCCTGCTCCTAACTTCCTCTCACAAAAGCTCATCCATGCTGCCCCTCCCTGTCCCCCTCCCCCTCCCGCTGCCTCGGTGTGTGTGTCTGTGTTTGCGTGCGTGCAAGTATGCAGGCGTGCACACACGTGTGTGTGTGTGTGTGTGTGTGTGTGGTGTGTGTGTGTGTGTGTGTGTGTGTGTGTGTGTGTGTGTGTGTGTGTGTGTGTGTGTGTGTGTGCTTGTGGGGGGGGGGGGGACGCACACCCCAAATCCGACCCTTGACCAAATCCTTTCAATCTTCAAACTCCCGGTCACATGTACATTGAATCCAGGCGTTGACGTGCGGTTCACCACTGGAACACACACTCTCTTCCCCTATCCTTCTAGAGCATTCATCCCGTAGAGATCTCCAATCCACAGCCCACCCCACTCCTCACGCTCAACCCCCTCCCCGTCAAAATCCCGAAAAAATTCATAAGGGGAGGAAATGATCCATACGAAAGCCAGACATCATGCACCTGCATGATGTCTGCTCAACTGCCAGCTCTTGCCGTGTGCCAAACTCGTTGCATGCTGCCTGCACTTCCGACTTTGTGCCACTGGGAACTCCAGCGAGGTCGAATTTGTGTGGCTTTTTGGCACAAAGTTTCTTCACTTTAGGATCGGGATGGTCCCCGATCGTGGCAAATTTCGGACTGAAATGTGACCTCGCTAGAATTCCCAATGCCATGCCAATTATTTCCTGCCATGCTGCCCAGTTCTCACTTTGTCACAAGAAGCTGCTTGAAGTCATCTTCCGTCCATACCTCCATGTGAAGCAAAGACAAACGTGAGGAATCAATGTGAACCAGTGATGTGCACTGAAGCGAAAGGTGTTGTCTGTCGTCTGTTTCATAAGCACCATGGTTATTATTTCTCCATTTCCCACTGCCCGAGTGCTTGCACACACATTGACACTTGTACACATGGGCCCTATTTGTCAATGCCCAAGTCCTTGCGCAAAAAATGGTCGTAGTCAGGAAACAAGGGCACTGCTCCCCGCTGCCGATGTGCTTGCACACACATTGGCAGTTAAAGCCCATGGCCTCATTCATAACTGCCCATGTGCTTGCACACAGACTGGCAGTCAGGAAACAAGGGCACTATTCCCTGCTCCCTATGTGCTTCCACACGCATTGCCAATCAAGGCACATGGGCTTATTCCTAACTGCCCATGTGCTTGCACATAGGTTGGCATTTGCGCACATGGGCCCAATTCCCCACTGCCCGTGTGCCTGCACACACATTGGCAGCGAAGGTACATGGCCTCATTCCTAATTGCCCAGGTGCTTGCACACAAATTCGCAGTTAGGCACATGGCCGCATCCTAACTGCCCATGTGCTTGCAAGCACACCAACCCGGTGTACTGCAGGGCCTTCATAATGGGTTCCCCTGTGCAGGTGCCCACTGGAGTCCCCATTCACGGAAGCAATTCCCGCCGGACATCTCCCAGAGTTTCAACAACCCCGTCCCCGTTTCCAAAGGTGAAGAAGTGAAAGTTGCCCTTGGGCTCACCCATCCTGGAAATGGCCTCTAGGATGTAGTTTCCCAAGTAGCCTCCCAAGACCGAGTTCACGGGCGCCAGCTCTTGAGCCCCTGCACCCGCCCTCGCACCAGATACTCCTTGAATCCCTTCAGCCATAATGGCTGGTCCTGGATGTAATATTTCTTTCCTTCCTTGAATGTGGCAATTCCAATAATCTATCAACACACACACACACAAAAAAAAAAAAAAAAAAAACAAGAGAGAGAGAGAGAGAGAGAGAGAGAGAGAGAGGAGAGAGAGAGAGAGAGAGGGAGAGAGGAGAGAGAGAGGGAGAGAGAGGAGAGAGGGGAGGAGAGAGAGGAGAGAGAGAGAGGAGAGAGAGGGAGAGGGGGGGAGGGGGGGGGGGGGGGGGGGGGGGGGGGGGGGGGGGGGGGGGGGGGGGAGAGAGGAGAGAGAGAGAGAGAGAGAGAGAGAGAGAGAGAGAGAGGAGAGAGAGAGAGAGAGAGAGAGAGAGAGAGAGAGAGAGAGAGAGAGAGAGGGGGAGAGAGAGAGAGAGAGGGGGGGGGGAGAGAGAGAGAGAGAGAGAGAGAGGAGAGAGAGAGAGAGAGAGAGAGAGAGAGAGAGAGAGGAGAGAGAGAGAGAGGAGAGAGGGAGAGAGAGAAGGGGGGGGGGGGGGGGGGAGGGGGAGATTGATTCCCGTGATCCTCCTAAATGCCTCGACCTACCCGGTCTCACCCCCCCCCCCCCCCCAAAACAAAAAAACACATTCCTTGACGAGTTACTTTACGGGTGTGCCTGACTGCCTATAGTTCCGTTCCGTGTCCTCATGACCCTCCCTCCACTCAACCTTCCCGCCATGACACAGCCATATCTGCTACAACCCTCCACCCGCCCCCCCAAAACACACACACACACACACACACACACACACACACGAGAGAGAGAGAGAGAGGGGGGGGGGGGAGAGAGAGAGAGAGAGAGAGAGAGAGAGAGAGAGAGGGGGGGGGGGAAGGGAGGGAGGGAGAGAGAGGGGGGGGGAGGGGAAAGGGAGGGAGTGGGTGGGAGGGAGAGAAAAGGGGCGGGGGAGGCGAGTGAGGAAGAAAGAGGGGGAGGGCGGGGAAGAGGGGCAATGCAAGCTGCTGTCTGCAAGGAACAATATCATCCACATTTATCTTTGCAAAGGGCGTTGGAGAAAATTTGTATGCAAGCGAGCAAACTATTGGACGCATCCCAAACTCAGACGGGACACAGATAGTAACAAGAGTTTCCCGCAAGGCGCATGAACGGACAGCCACCATGCAAAGCCCTCCAACATTTTCTTGGGGGGAAGGCAGATATCTGAGAATCACAAAAGAGGGGGCCCAGGGACGCAACAAGGCCTAGAATATAGGCATTCAAGAGAGGAGGAGGAAGAAAAAGAAGACGAGGAGAACAAGACGATGATGATTATGATCAGGATGATGGAGGAGGAGGAGAAAGAGAAAAGAAAGAGGAGGAAGGAGACGAGGAAGAAAAACCTTGTTTAGAGGTTTGCATGTTGCTAAGGAGGGGTTACACTGGAACTCCAGCGAGGTCACATTTCAGTCCGAAATTTGCCACGATCGGGACCATCCCGACCCGAAAAGGGAAGAAATTTGTGCAAAAAAAGCCACACAAATTCGACCTCGCTGGAGTTCCCAAGTACACGGGAGTTGGTTGAGAGGCATCGGCAAATGTGGCCCAGGCAGTTGACCCACCTTCAAGAAATTGCCGTAATTCGTCATCAGGACATAGGCAAATCTGGCAGAGGCAGTTGACCCACCTTCAAGAAATCTACCTAATTTCATCATCAGGACATAGGCAAATGTGGCACAGGCAGTTGACCCACCTTCAAGAAATTGCCTTAATTCATCATCAGGAAGATGATGACGGTCCTCCAGGGAGAGGCCCTCATCCTGCGCTATCTTTTTCATCGTGTCCCGTACCAGTTGCAGTTCGTCGATGTGTGGAAAATGTTGGTGCGTGCGTTCATAGTATGCAGAAGCTGCACACCACCTCAGCTGGCCAATTACTCTTTGCCCAGACGGCGCACATATCTTTGCACTTCCCACAATGGGAAACTTCTCTCCCCTTTCCCTGGCCCTGGGGATAAAAATTGCCCCACCCCCCCCCTCGGGGCATTGGTAGCCCCTTTCCCCCTTCAAGTTTTTCCTCACACTCATGCCATTTTTGTGGAGACTTTTCCACATTTCGAACTTGAACAAACACCATTGATTCACATCTCAAGATTGGTTTGGAGAAGCAACTTTTCCTATACCAGCCCTATACTTGAGCACACATCCTACAGAGCACCAACTGCTCGCACAGTGAAAGCACGACCCACCCCAAGTCACTAAAAAACTCCATGTTGCTAGCTACAAACACCATCAAATCATGTTTCAAGATTGTTTTGGAGAGCATCGACTCACCCCAAATCACTAAAAAACCCCATGTTGCCAGCTACAAACAGCGCCTGGGGAGCTGACAACCCGACGCCAAGCCAAACAGGCATTAGAAAAAGTGTAAAGTGTGCATGACCCGGCACACGGCATCCTCGGCTTAGGTGATGTACAAGTTCCAGTGCGCATGCAAGGCTCTCAATCAGCACAGCAAAGACTGGCCCCACCCCTCCCGATCCTTCCATGTCCCTCACTCTTCCCCTCACTGTGTGTGTGTGTGTGTGTGTGTGTGTGTGTGTGTGTGTGTGTGTGTGTGTGTGTGTGTGTGTGTGTGTGTGTGTGTGTGTGAAGGGGGGGAGCGATATACAAGCGATACAGGTGATATACAAGTCCCGGTGCGCAAGCAAGGCTCTCAATCAGCACAGCAAAGACTGGCCCCACCCCTCCCCATCCTTCCACGTCCCTAACTCTTCCCCTCAGTGTGTGTGTTTGTGTGTGTGTGTGTGTGTGTGTGTGTGTGTGTGTGTGTGTGTGTGTGTGAGGGGGGAGGGAGGGCGAGAGAGAGGGGGGAGGGAGCGAGAGCCAGAGAGAGAGACAGAGAGGGGGGGGAGCGTGTGTGTGAGAGAGGGGGGGGGGATGAACGGTCATATCCACCCCCATAAGAAGGCGCATACCTCGAACAGCGAAAAACAAGGGGTGCGTCTTCTGCCTCGGAGGGAAACCCGCCCAGGGGTGGAAGATTGACCTCTCCAGCCTGGTGAACCGGATTGTACCCTCTTTCAGGAGTGCTGTACCACTTGGTGCTGACCCTGCTTGTTCCGGCTCCTGCACATGGGTCACATGGCATGATTCACACATGCAACACTCCAGCAAAGAGGGAACTGCAGGGGAGGGGTAGCGGAAGCCACAGACATCTTTTTGTAGCAAGCTCGCCACAAGCCTATTTGCCAATTATTAGCCTATAAGTAGCTTATTAGTCTATTAATAGCCTACTATTAGTCATTATTAGCCTATTATTACGCTATTGGCCTTATCCCTCCGCATCAGCTTTGCCCAGGCCTCCTCCAGTATTTCAGTGAGCATTGCCCTTGAGTGCCCTTCCCCCCACCCCCTCCCTCCCTCCTCCTCGAGGGCGCGCGCGCGTGCGCGCGCGTGTGTGTGTGTGTGTGTGTGTGTGTGTGTGTGTGTGTGTGTGTGTGTGTGTGCGTGCGTGCGCGCCAGCGTGCCCCCCCCCCCCTTTCCGACCCTGTCCCCTTCTCTCCCTCCCTTTCCCCACCCTCCCCATCTCTGTCGCTTGCCCTCCACCCTCGTCTTCCCCGTCTCTGCCCCCCGGGGGCCCTGCCGCCTAGTAACTGATTACATTACTTTATCAACCCCAGCATGAACAGCAGAACGCCTTAGTTTATCAACCCCAGCATCAACAGCAGAACGCGTTACTTTATCAACCCCAGCATCAACAGCAGAACGCGTTACTTTATCAACCCCAGCATCACCAGCAGAACGCATCACTTTATCAGCCCCAGCATCAACAGCAGAACGCATTGCTTCCCCCCCCCCCCCCCTTGAGCTCTCATTCATAACCTTTGCATTCTTGTCTGCATGCCACATGTTTGCTCATGTTGGTAACACTAGTCTCACCCACCTGTCACTCTCACACACACACACACACACACACACACACACACACACACACACACACACACACACACACCCACACACAACCACACACACACACACACACACACACGCACGCACGCACGCGCTCATGCGCACGCACACGCTTGCGCACACACCCACGCACACGCACGCACACATTCTCACAAATCACTCTCCCACACGCACACTCCCACACACACAAAAAACACACACGCGAGCGCATGCACACATGCATGTTCCGAGGGTCAACAGCAATGGAGTACCTTTACAGTGAAGTGATGTTTATGGAGGTTGCGGAAGATGTAACCTGTTGTACCGCGGCTGACACCGACAAAGAAGGGCACATCCTCGTCTACGCAGGCTTCGTCCAGCCGGAAAAGCTGCACCAGCGGGAGCCCGACGACGAGAACCGCGGCATAGCCCCGCACAATGTCAGCTGGAACTATGGAGTTAGCCACATCGCCCCGTTTGACGTTTACCCGCCCATGCAAGTTCATCTCCCGAAGAGAACGCACCATGGCATCTGCCACCCTGTGTCCATCCCGCAACACTTACCACCGTAACATATTTATCTTACCGCAGAGTGCCTGTTACCATATCTTATTATGTGGACGTGTAGGTTCATCTCCCAGAAGGGTACCGCACCACAGCAGCTGCCACTCTGTGTACATCGCACAACACTGGTAGAAGTAATTGAATCGTCCACAACACTGGTAGGAATAATTGAAACGCCCAATACAGCAACGGTGGTCAGGACATGAAATTTACTACTGTGACATGTGTATGCTGTCGTATGGTATGCTTACCATAAGATGCTCTGTGCCCTGGAGGGAGATAAATGCATGTCGGCATTTGCCATGGTGGGCACATTTCACAGCATCTCTTACGACGAATGCTGTTTCTGATCCAGTTCAATTCAGTGATTTTAATAGTCTTTTATGGGTATAAATACCGCGTTGCTTTGATTGCTTTCTACATAACAGACAGGGTACGGTTGGAATATACTGCCCATGGCTCGAGGCATATTTGTGGGAAACCTGAATGCTGACTGACCTATGCCACATTTACAGTTCTTTCTCCTTGTGCATGTGTGCACAATGGATGCACGAGTATGTGGGTTGTGGGGAAAGCCGGGAGGGGAGGTGGGGGGAAGAGCCAGCCGCCCCCACCACCCCCCCCTCCAACACACACACACACACACACACACACACACACACACACAGAGAGAGAGAGAGAGACACACAAACACACACAGACAGACACACACACAAACACACACACACACACACACACACACAGACACACATACAGACAGCCAGCCAGACAGAGAGAGAGAGAGAGAGAGAGAGAGAGAGAGAGAGAGAGAGAGAGATAGAGAGATAGAGAGAGAGAGAGAGAGAGAGAGAGAGAGAGAGAGAGAGAGAGAGAGAGAGAGAGAGAGAGAAGGGGGTTGGGAAGGGGGAGAGAGAAGAGTACTGCTAGTGTAGCATTTATTGGGAAATATCTCCTCCCCTGTTCCCGTTCCCAGATATTCTTCATGCCTTTGTTCATTTACATTATCTTTTTGTTCCAATCGCTTGTCTCCCCAGTTTTCTGAATTTGGGAAGGGCAAATTTTTAGTTGGTGCAAGAGGGTACGAGCCATGTACAAAACTGTAACGAACGAAAATTCGACGAAGGCTTTGGGTGACATCTCTGGTAAAGCCTTCAAAAAGCCTAAGGCTCTGGGTTGGCATAGCTTACGATGTTGAGGGCTCCTCATCAGGTAAAACTAGGAAGTTGCAAGAGTCTGATTTCACGCAGGGTCTATCGTCCATTATGTCTACTCCAACGCCTGCTAGCACCAAGTTTTTGGCCACCTGCAAGGGCATTTGCGCGTTTCTTCAAATTCCAATTGGTGCTGAAAGAACAATTCAATGACTCATTTGATTCAGCCCCACTCGTTGCCAGCCTATAAGTACCACTGATAAAGGAGTCAGGTCCAAATCTGAAGCCAGCACAGCACAGCACAGCACTGGTATGGTCTGCGTGCTCCTTTACTCTACCACCTCAGATAGATGCTGCAAAGTATATATCCCCGGACATTTAAAAACAACGAACAATACTCCCACTCCCGAACGCAAAACGTCCTGCCGTCTATCCCGAGCTTACAGAACCGCGTCCCAGTCAGCTCGCTGAACACTCTTTGTCATCCTATTTCATTTGGATACCGAACGGACCTCTGCAGCCAAGCCCGAGCCTCCGACTAAGAGAACCGTAGCTTCCTGCAACCTGCGATTGGAACAAGGTCAGAATCGTGCGCGGCAGAAATAGAAAACGAAACTGAGCCCTTCACTCGCAAAACTCAAACCTTTTATACAACACTTTATAAATGCGTCAGACCAGGGGATTCTCAAAAGACGTTTTGTTACTGAGCTGACATGGCTCAAACTGATCATCATACAAAATGCCTCCAGAAAATTTCTTTAAAACAGGCAAACCAAAATCAAATCTATTTGGGCACTAAAAATAAGGATGTTATGATATGCAGAGACAGGAAAGACGAAGCTTCCGTCATTACGCGAAGTACAGCCGGCGGGCCTGTGGCGCCCTCTCGGCCGCACCTTTTTTGGACCTCCAGACCCCACATACGAATTTGTCTGTCATATATTTGAGCTTTTACTGCATCTTGGCCATTGATTATGTTTTGGTTAAATCCCATCGTACCGACCCCGTGGCAACGAGCCCTTCCACTTTACGTGCGACAACCGATTTGCTTCTTTAAAAAGAGTAACATCCACAATTTACGTCACCTTTTATGAAAGAAACAGCAAATGTATGTATAGAAGTTACTGAGACCGAAGAAGTGGCGCCCGACATAGGTACAGCAGTCTGGCAAGTGCCTCGGGGGTACCAGGGACACCCAAGTCATTGCAACGTGGCCGATTACGGCCGACTTGGCAAGGCCGCGTCGGCAATGCCTCTGGGACGGATCAGAACGACAATAGCGAAGTCACTTCACTCTTCTTGTTAAAGTACATGTTATGATAGTACACGTGTACCGTTCTCTCAGAACAATAGCAGAGGAAAAATGTTAGTTTCAACTGCCTCCAAGGGCTTTTGATCAAAACTCAGAATCGTGAAGTAGAGAAGCCTTTGGGACATTCCCTAGGTCAAGGAAGAAGAGAGTTAGAAGATGAGTCGAACGTTCCCTAGTTCTAGAACATTGATTCCCTAGCTAGTTCTAGAACGTTCCCTAGTTCTAGAACGCGTGTGGTATAGATCTGTACTACACGCCAGTCCCTCACCTGAGTGATTCGCTAGGGAACGCTCAGGCCTGCGGTTCAAACGGTATATAGGACACCATCAGCTCAAGGGCCTAGGCCAACATCCACTGCCCTGTAAACTTCGTTTCTCCTCTTCTCCCCTCCCCTCTCCCCTCCCCCGGGTTCTATTTCGTCCTCATCCCCCCACGGGGGAAACGGTTACTGTCAATCTCCGTTCAGCATCTCTTCTCGTCATATGTTCCATGGCCCTTGGCTGCCGCGGTATGCGGCCGCATACCAGCATGTAGCTAGCCTATAAGATATGTTATCACCCTTGTGCTCGCACAATGCAGTGCTAATATATTACAAGCTAGGTTAATTTCGATTGTAAGTTTTCTACTGCCCCTGGGGCCCCTCACCAGTGGAGAGGTCTGAAGAGGTGCCTCCTCTCCTTAACCTTTCAATAGCTCTGCAATTAGCCGATTACGGATTAGGTACCTCTCCTTAACATGTCATTAGCTCCGTAACTACCCGATGAAACCACCCGACGACGTTGACGGAGCCAGCCGCTCAAACCCCCAAGACTTTAGAAAGAGAAGTCTTGATTCAAGAGGCGGCACATGTGATTGTACAAGTAAACAATCAGCACTTCCGGATCCACCCGTACATGCCAACATTCTTGGCCCAGATCTTTAAACCTTTCATACTCAACTCCTTCACCCTATGTGATGCCACTTGCTAGTGGCATCACTTTCTTGACTTGATTTATCTTGTCCTATCTTGCAATAAGTGGACGGCTTCGGTGTCACTGATCATATGATCATACATGTAATATATTAGTATCTACGGTTTCGATATGATTGCCGTCCCCGGGCGCCCAATAACTGGCATACATGCCCCAATTGCGGCAGCGCATATATGCCCCAATTTTGCAAAAGACTCCCATGGTCCCAAATGCCCCCCAAGAAGGGCTCCCAATAGTCTCCCAAAACAAACTTCGAATAAAGAATGAAGCCTATCCTTACCGCACACCCATAAATCCCGCATGTGGGTACCCGGAATAGTTCTTACTTGCAAATTCTTACAATTGTGCGCATGTGGTCATGGACAGAGGTGGTGAGATGCATACATGCATCTCCGGAGTGGATCCGTATATGCATATGGAGGAACGCCCAGTGTGGCTACCGTTAACGCTACCGTTAACGCCCAGTGTGGGTACCGTTGAAAGCAAATCGTAATGCAGGCGTTGACAAGCAGACGGCAGCAGTGGGTTCTGCCACGACTTCACCGGCAACCTAACAATTCGACCAAAGGGGACCACATGACCTAGCTGCGGGACCCTTTGGAAGGGTCTGGATTCTATCAACTCTCTTGTGGCTCTGCATTTTATTCAGAATCACTCCCTTTTAAGTCACCAAGAGAAAACACTCTCCCACTTCCGTAGATCGTGTACCGCATGTAAATAAATGTGAGTGCATTTAAAATTGAGAGTGAAGCCTATTCTAACCGCAATTGCTGCCATGCTGTTGCAGTTGCCGCCGTTGCAGGATCCCGGATCCGAAAGTTCCGTAACTCCGCGGCGTTCGCGACTTGAAACATTCATGTACACTCTCACGGATGGGTAGTCACAATACAGCCTGTAAAGGATAAAATGGGAACAAAACATTAGAGGCATTTCAAACTTTAAGATTTCATACGTCCTACCTGCATCGGTTCAATGTTAAACCATGTTCGTAATACATAGATGTTAAGATGTGCTGGCTGTCAACATCGACTGCGTTTGATTTACTAATAGTATATTCTAAAGCGGTTTAATACAAGAGGTTTTAGATTTATATGTATCCATGTTGATAATAAAGAAGGACTCTCCTACCAGGCAGGCTTTGAAACCTTGATCTGAACAGGTGGGAGTACCTGCTATAGTTAACGGGTGTCAGTACGTGAAGAACTTTCAAGAAAGGCAGTGAATTTGGTTGGCTAAGAATATCCTTCTGAATGAGGGGCATTAGCGAAGGACGGGATTCTATATCTACGTTCATCAATCTGACACATACCTTTTCCAGAGAGAGTGTACTGAAGCTTTAACAGCTTAGCAGCTTGATCATAATAGACCATGAGTTTGGGGGTTACAGACGAGTGAAAGGGAAAATGCACTGACAGGCTCACCTTTTGCAGGAAAGAGGCGCCCATGGAAGCACAACTTGTCCACGAGGTGCAAAAGAGCTTGGACTTTTACCTTTATCGCCAAGCACAGTTTCTCTGCGAGAGACTGTGTGCACAGTTTCCTTCAGAGGTAAAGCCATTGTTGAACAATAACATTAAGACGGCAACTGTACGCCACCTGGAGGGTTGCGTATAATTCTTTAGTAGGCATGGACAGGTGCCCAGCAGTTATCCCACACAAGTAAGAAGCTAGTAATTTGCCTCCAGAATTATATTGGACGGTGTTTAATGTGATTACTCCGTAGGCCAATGCATAGAGCTATGTCGCAGGGATGTTGTCTCACATATTTAAGTCTTTGAACATTTTAAATTTGTTGAACAGGCAAATACATTCCTGCTAGCAACATGCTACTACCGCGGCCAGGAAATACCACGAGCATACAACATCCTGAGAGGTGCAGTACGGCAAATGATTGGCTGCTCTCTGCTCCGACCCAAACCAACCCTTCAAGATCTATCACCTCCTTCCCTTCCCAAAACCACTTTTCCCCAGATTGTCCACTCCTTTCCCCTGAGGTTCACCTTAAGGCATGCGCGCTTGCGGGGGTGGGTGTGTGTGTGTGTGTGTGTGTGTGTGTGTGTGTGTGTGTGTGTGTGTGTGTGTGTGTGTGTGTGTGTGTGAGAGAGAGAGAGAGAGAGAGAGAGAGAGAGAGAGAGAGAGAGAGAGAGAGAGAGAGAGAGAGAGAGAGAGAGAAGGGGGGCGTAGAGAGAGAGAGAGAGAGAGAGAGAGAGAGAGAGAGAGAGAGAGAGAAGGGGGGAAGGGACATACACACACAGACAGGGCGAGAGCGAGGGGCGGGGGCAGAGAGAGAGGGAGAAGGAGAGGGAGAATGTGAGTGCATGTGCCGTGCCCCGCACGCGCACGTGTGTGTGGGTGTGTGTTTTTTTGTTTGTGTGTGTGTGTGTGTGTGTGTGTGTGTGTGTGTGTGCGCGCGCGCGCGCGCCGCACTTGCTCACACATTGCCAGGCTCCATTACAGCATGGCTGTTTGTGTGTGTGCTACAACCCATTTGTCCCCCTCTCCACGTCACAGTCCTACTTTCGCTTCTTCCGTTTTGTTCACAGCCGTATGGCTCCATGCCGTTGTGGTTCCTACTCTCAATTCTTTCTCTTTATACCCAAGCATAAGCATGTTCCTCCAGGGCTTCGTCGTGCGTAACTTCGCTTTTTTTGTTTTATATCCAACCATGTTCTTCCAGGTGGCTATGGCCTGTTAATCTGGGCTTCTTGTTGGGGGGACCAGAGTTTCGAAGCCAAGGATGGACCCAGCGCACCTGCTATCTTTTTGCCCAGTGCTGCTTTGAATTAGGTCGGCTGCCCGAGGCGGAGGGGGCTCTAAAAGAATCTGGGGTGCGTTGTGCCATCTCACTTCCTTGGAGCAACTTTCGCCACTCCCTGAACCAACTGTCTCCACTCCATGGAGCAACTGTCTCACTTCCTTGGAGCAACTGTCTCACTCCCTTGGAGCACCTGTCTCACTCCCTTGGAGCAACTGTCTCACTCCCTTGGAGCACCTGTCTCACTCCCTTGGAGCAACTGTCTCACTCCCTTGGAGCACCTGTCTCACTCCCTTGGAGCAACTGTCTTACTCCCTTGGAGCAGCTGCACAAAATAGATGGACGGATGAAGGGGTTGATTGAACAACTAGGATGCAGAGAGGAACAGACCAATGCTTGAAAATCGCATGTGAGCAAGTGATTGGATTATCTATGTGCAAGCATTTGGATGAGTGAGAACAATGGGTTCGACAAGGTAACAGAGGATTGGAGTGGATGGGTGAATGGAAGACAGGAACGAATGAATGAGCGAACGACTGATTGCATGGAGAAAAGCTAGAAATATGTCGGGGTCAATCAGTAAGAAATCAACTGGTAAGATATCAGCTAGTGAGATAGCAGGTAGTAAGAAATCAGGTCGTGAGATATCAGCTAGTAAGATATCAGCTAATAAGATATCAGCTAGTAGGAAATCAGCCAGTGAGATATCAGCGAGTGAGATATCAGCTAGTGAGATATCAGCCAGTGAGATATCAGCTAGTCAGCTCTCAGCTAGTAAGTACCAACCCCTGTTTCTTACCAAACCCTCCATCCGACCAACCCCTCCATCCTACCAACCCCTCCATCCCACCATCTCCTCCACCCGCCATCTCTGTCCATCACCTGCGGTACAGCACATTGCCTGGGCAAGCAACAAGAACGCATTGCCTGGGCAAGCATCAAGAACGCATTACTTTGGCAAGGAATGAAAACGCATTGCCTGAGCAAGCGACAAGAACGAAGAACGCATTGCCTGGGCAAGCAACGAGAACGCATTGCTGGGCAAGCGACATGAACACACTGCCTGGGCAAGCAACAAGAACGTATTTCCTGGGCAAGCAACGAGAACACATTGCCTGGGCAAGCAACGAGAGCGCATTGCCCGGGCAAGCAACCAAAGCGCATTGCCTGGGCAAGCAACAAGAACGCATTGCATGGGCAAGCAACCCTGACTGGAGGAAATGGGGGGGTTGCCGGGCGCCTTGCAGTTGGCGATGGGGCCTGCCGGGTACCATCTCTTGGGGAAGATCTGCCGGAAGAGTGGCAGCCGCACTCAGGACGCTGCCATGTATCAAGAAGCCGCCCTCCGGCAAGACCCCCTGCTGTGG
>KV908393.1:427597-430097 GCA_002005505.1 Botryococcus braunii
TCGAGGGAAGTTTTTCGATGATGGAAAGCTCCGGAAGGTCTCTGGACGCCTTTTCAATGAGCCGGCTGCCACTTTGAGGTATATATCACATGTTCATTTATTTTTCATTTTTCCCCCTTTTTTTTGGGGGGGGGGGGTGAAAGAGGAGGGGGGGAAGTGTGGGGCATTGGAGTATGGAGAGTCATGGCGAGGGGGGGGGGGTGAATGTGCTTCTTTGCCAAACGTTTTGAGCAGTCAAGCTCTGTTGACAACATAATCAACGGCTTTGTTTCAGGTTGAATGGGGAGGTGGGAGGGATGGGTTTATTTTTGTTATGTTTTATTTTTAATTTAATTTAATTTTTTTGGGGGGGTGGGGAGTGCGCATGTAGCTGCTCTTACTTTGTATAGGAAGAGTGAATGACATCTGCACAGTAGCCGTCATGATGACCAGATGATGCGGTTGATAACTTGAAGTTTGTTACAAATTACCTGGCTTGAATATTTGAAGATCGTTGCACATTACCTGCCTTGATTACTCGATGCTTGTCGCACACTACCTGCCTTGATTGCTTGATGATGGTTGCACACTACCTGCCTTGATTGCTTGATGATTGTTGCACATTGCCTGCCTTGATTGTTTGATGATTGTTGCACATTATCCATGTAAATGACTAGATGTGCCTATCAGCCAACAAACGCCAACAACTTACGAATAGGATCTGTCGTCTCTGATCTGTCAGCCAACAAACAGCCAACAACTTACGAATAAGATATGTCGTCTCCCAAAAAGATTTGAAAGTGTGAAGGTGTATTCACCTCATGAAATGGGGCTTCAACCAACTTCTTTGACGCAGTTTATTTGTGCAATTTCTTTCGAAAGGGTTTATTTGCGCAAATTTTGATGAGATGTTAATTTGAGCAGAAACGCATTGGCCTCATGCGGCTCCCCCCCCCCCTTTTTCTGGTTAATTTGTGTAAGGGTGTTCATTTGTGCAGAAGAGCACTGCCCTTATGGGTCGGGGTATTATATTGTGCAAACCTTGTGGAAGGGGTGCGTGAAACTGCGCACATGAGTGGCAGGGTGCTGATATGCTTCGTCGAAGGGGAAAAATGAAATCAACCAGTACCCTTTCTCTGTGCAACACAATGGCAGGGTTTTTGCTCCATCAATGATATCACCACCATCAGCACTGATATCAGCAGGGTTTTGGCTCATGGCAGGGTTTTTGCTCATGGCAGGGGTTTTGCTCATGGCAGGGTTTTTGGTCCATCAGTGATACCACCATCAGCACTGATATCACCACCACGACTGATTTCGCAGTCATCACTGACGTCACCATCATCAATGATATCACTATCACTGATGCCACCATCGTCAGCGTATCACTATCACCATCACTGATATCACTGCTAAACATGAATGCAATGAAAAGGCGGACAAACGAAAGCAAAGTTATTGCAAAGACTTTTGTATACAACCGTTCACACCCACCAAAGAGCTGAAACCATGACCTAACAATAGAAACCCCAACTCCCCACCCCACAAAGGCAAATGCAAAGCTGTTTCAAAGCCAAGGCAAATGCAAAGTTTTTTCAAAGCAAAGGCAAATGGAAAGTTGCTTTTAAACTCAGATCCGCTGGGTCTCAGCAGGCGGGGGAGTCGGGTAGCCCCGTCGGAACAAGCCGCCGCCGAACTCTGCGCACAGGACTGGGAGCGGAATAACGGCAGTTCCGGCCCCAGTTTCTCTGGTGTGCCTCCTCCCCATGCCTGTAATTCTGGGAACTCCAGCGAGGGTAGAATTTGCGTGGCTTTTTTTTTTTTTGCAAGTTCCTTCCTTTCCAGTCGGGACAATCCCAATCGTGGCAGATTTCGGTCTGAAGCGTGACCTCGCTGGAGTTCCCGGTAATTCTTTCTTCTTTCCCAGTCACATGGCTGCTGTTGTGGTCCTGAGGCAATTTCGGTCTGAAGCGTGACCTCGCTGGAGTTCCCAGTAATTCTTTCTTCTTTCCCAGTCACATGGCTGCTGTTGTTGTCCTGAGCTTCTTCCCTCTGCCGAGCCAGCCCCTGGATGCACGCCTCGGGAGTGTTGCAGGGGGGCGTGGGGAAAGTGGGGAGTGAACCCCCTCCTTCCCCCGCCCCTTCTCTCTCTCTCTCTCTCTCTCTCTCTCTCTCTCTCTCTCTCTCTCTCTCTCTCTCTCTCTCTCTCTCTCTCTCTCTCTCTCCCTCTCTCTCTCTCCCCCTCCCTCTTTTAGCTGCTGCCTTTTTTGTCCTTCCTTTGTTCCTGCTCTTGGGATCAGAGTGGTCGTCTCCACAGCCTCTTTGACGGAGGGAGACCTTCTTGGGGTGGTGTTTCGGGGAATTCTCCGGGGGGGAGAGAATGTAGCATCACAAAGTGCATTGGCTGATAGATGCAGAGGAGGGGGAATGGGAAAACATTCTATGCGTTTTTACGTGGTGTGCTTGAAGAAATGGAGTAGTTGTAGCAGCTGGCTGCAGCACAAAATGGGGGCTGAGGGGA
>KV908393.1:435097-447597 GCA_002005505.1 Botryococcus braunii
TACTAACTGGAGTCCAAGCTGCACTGCAACATGTTGTGGGGGTATCCATGCTCACGTGGGGACACTGCTGCCCGCATGCCACACTCACTCAGCGCAGTCAGTGGTGGTACAGCCATTCCGACATGTTGCACCCAGCCATCACAATTGAATCTTGGTGTATTCATGCTCACTTGTGGAAGCTGTTGCCCCCATGTTACCTTTATTCATCACAATCCTTCTTAAACCAGTCTTGCGTACATGGGGAAGCTGTTGCCCACATGTTGCCCATATTCATCACACGCCTTTCAATACAGTCATGCTCCCGTGGGTAAACTGTTGCCCACATATTGCCCTTATTCATCGCAGTCCCCCTTTGTACAGTCATGCTCACGTTGGGAAAGTGTTGCTCACCTGTTGCACTTGATCGTCACACTTAATATCTTACAGTCATACCTTCATGGGGACACTGTCCCGCACATGTTGCCTTAAGTCATCATAGTCTTTCTTGGTGGTGGTTACGGTCACAAGGGGAAAGCAGTGCCAACATGTTGCGCTTAGTTTGTCACAGTCATGGGCATGGCTCATGCTCACATGGAGGCCATGTGCGCAGGAGCTGGCGCCCAGGGAGGCCAGCATCTGGTTCCAGATGGGGAAGATCTATAAGAAGCAGCGGCGGAATGACGAAGCGCTGGAACATTTCCGCACCGCCCTCGATCTGAAGCCGTCGTCTAATGATCTCAACCTCATCAAGAGCGCCATCGAAAAGCTTAACCTCACTGATGACGAGCAGGACGAGGACCTCTGATCCTGCGGGATGCATGCAAAGCTTGCATGATGGAGTGAGTAAGCGATGCGTCGCACATGGCACCCACGTGAGCATGGCTCATTACCCATGTCTTGTACAGCCGAGCGCACTATGCCGGCATCATAGCCGGAAGGCCACTACAGACTGCAATCCGTCGTCTGCAGCAAGGAAAACAAGGAGATGATAAATCTCAGCGCACTCTTTTGGAGGTCGGAATTTAAATTATTGCAAAGGTTCCTCTTACAGCCCTCTCTTTAGAAATCAATATTCAGAGTGCGAAAGGCGGTCTGGGAAGTTTTGCCCCAGCCACACATGAATTGAGTCAGCATGTGAGTTGGCGTGGCAAGGAAGGAAGGAAATATTACATACAGGACCAGCCATTTATGGCTGAAGGGATGAAGCCATCTTCTGGCTTCGGCCTCTGCATCTGATATGAAAGGTCCTTCGAACCATTTCGTATCAAAGGTGGAGAGTTTTTGAAGTAGTGTAACGTGTGCATGACCTGGCACATGTGTAGGAAATATGAGAATTTTGCTAAGTTCACAGACGTATATGATGTAACCCCTGATTGGCTCCTGAGATTGAAAAGGGAGGGGCTTTGTGTCAAGGCCGTCACTTGATAGCTTAACCTCGTCAAAAAGAGGCAGGACGAGGGTCTCTGGCTGGCTGCACGTGAACCAGTAAGCTTAAAATGACAAGATCATGCCATGTTCTGAGATCGTCCAAAATGGGGTCCATATTCCCCCTCCTTCCTCTTTCCTAAATTTTAAGTTTGAGGAGCAGGAAGAGGCTCTCTGACAACTGCGCTTGAGTGAGTATTTGAAGGGAAGTCAGCGCAGGCTAGTGCATGAATGGGTATTAAGAAAGTCGATGCGAGTCAGTTATCCTTTGATGCGAGTCTTCAGGAGAGGGTCTATAAAATAAGCAGGGACTAAAGAGGTCTTCAAAGAAATGAGAGGCTCGACCTGGCTGATGAGGACATCTCACCGACCAGGACATTTACAAGGCAGCAACGGAAAAGCGTAATAATTTCTCCGTTTTAGACTTACACAAGGGGTCTCCCTGAAGAGATTGACCATGCCCTTGTCAGGCAAGATCAGGAATTCTAACCTAATGAGGGAATATGTATTCACCCCCTTCTTGATAGTGCGAAGAGGTCGTTTTTGTACATAGAAACCTTTAAATTGGGCACGAGCGAGTTGAAGGATAGGGGAGGGCATTTCGCCAAAATAACAACCTTATTGTGAGCAGACAACAGTCTAGGACCCTTTAAACTTGGCAGGTGAGGAACCAGGCAAGGCTACTAGGCAGCGTCGCAGCCCAGCAGCTACACAGCTGCAAGGAATGCTGGAAAGCCCGTGCAAGTGGTTTGAGTTTGTACAGCGCGATTTGAGACAGGAGAGGTGTTAGTTATCACCCTTCAATATCTGCAGCCTGCCAGCAAGAGATTTAGAAGCCCATGTCTGATGGCAAAGAAGCCATGCAAGTATTGAATGTGTACAATGTACCACAGGGGAGTCCGTAGTTGGTGAAAACGTAAGCGTACACATCGCTCCTTTTCCACGACCATTTCACTGGGCAGCAACCCCCAGTTCACTCTCTGCTCTGCACGCAGCTCCACCCTCTCTGGAGAAACAACGGAAGTATATTCGATCTGCAAATCACAAGTCGAGCATGCCTTGGAATTGTCCTGAAAATGGCCCCATCCACTGATTATGTGTTGTAGACTGCAACTTGCAGGCATACTCCTCTTGTGCGAATCATCCTCAAGGATTGTCTTACCAGTTCAACCCCAGGCTTATTGCTTTGCTTGGCTTGGCTGTAGGTGATCAAACTTCACAGAGCTGCTATCTGTCAAGTGTGGTTTGGCATGTTGGCTGCTAGCTCTTCCAACTACCAGGTGTAGACAAGCCGGCGACCACCCTTCATGATGGCTAAGACATTGAAAGTGCAAGATACAATACTTACCGAAGTTTCCATCTTGGGGCACTGACGGTGAGGCACCCCATACAAATATTTCTTTGCTGAGCATGACAGAATACACGTCTTCATGAGACAGCCATAATGTGTATCTATAAGCTTTCATGTTGTAGGTAGTTCTGTTGACTTCAAAGACAAAGCCTACGCAGGGAGTTCCTGAATATGGATCTCGTGGGCTCGTGGCTCGCAAGAACGGAAACTTCTCTAAAAGGCTTGGACCCTTAACTACGCAAAATCAATTCTCTATCACTTGCTAGCATTTTGCAGTAATATTTTGTCTGTTTGCTCAGTATCTCTGACCCACTGAAACCCTTGCGAAGGCAGGGCATCCACCGATCAGGTGCAAGAACACTGCAAAAGCACTTTCAGAAGTCCCTGGATTATTTCAACAGTCGAAAGACGAAGAGAATTCATGCTAGATGTTGATGCAGTCCGGCGTCCCTATTAGTAAGCAAGCAGCCAGATCCGCGTGAGCACCAACTGCAGACCATCCTATAGTTATAACTTGACCGATTGTTCTCAGATACATTGCAAAAACACATCAGGTAGATTGGAAACCCGCAAACCTGGATGAAGCCCGATGCACTGTACTGGGATGTTCTGCAGCTTGGAACCTTGGCACTAGGGAATCCCTACCCCTGGGCCCAGGGCGAGGGCGTGACAAGGGTAGCAGGGATCCGGCCGGGCCGGATCATTCTGCGTTTGTGCCGGTGTCACATGCTACACTGATCAGGACTCTAAACTCTTGTCTTGGGAGTCCTCAACGCAAGCCCCTTCTATTTCCTGATCGAAAGCAGTGTGTGATTTGCTTCCCTGACGAGGTAGAGACCACTTACTCCACTTGTGAGTCAGTCCTTGCCCTCCTCTTGGTACCACCTCTTGATACCGTTGACGTCGTGCTGCTTCGCGTTTTCAGATTTGAATAGGTCTTGTCTTCCTTTGATAGAATAGTGTTATTTTATATTGCGTTCTCGAGGTCTGTATCTTTCTGTCGACTCGCTGCCTTTTGGGCACTCCGGGTGTTGCTGGGTGTCTTAGTACGAAAATTACATCTTGATTCTTTCTGGCGCACCGTAAGTGTAAAGACTCTTAGGGTGGGCTCTGGAGAGGAAGGCTTTTACTGTAATATGTAGGTGGATGGGTCTGCTGTGGGATGATGACTAGTTTGGTGGAGGGCAGGTGCTAAAGAATGGGGAAGGTCCCTGTGAAGCTGAGAGAGGTGGTCTACACCTTATCACCCTTCCAAATGACGGTCATGGATGGTCTCTGGAAGGACCTTCCACAAAAGATTCACCGAAAGATCTCAGAGGTAGAAGCTCTACCAAGGCTAATTGATGTTGTTAGATGATGGATGATGCTCTCGATTGAATCCACCTTTCCACAGCTAGGCCTCAGACCGCCTTTCCTGTCACCCCTGTGATGTGATCGTAGGGGTCGAGCTGGGTACATGGGAGCATATGTACTCGCCTTGATATAAAATAGCCTTTCGACAGAGCTTGTGGGGCATGCCCATATTGAACAACTTCTGGACAAACTTTGCACCCGAAGCAGACCTGCTGGTACACGACGTGTCCAGGCGTAGATTTGTCTGTCTACAGAGCTCAATGGCAAGCACAGACTAGGAGGGAGAGTGCAATGTCATCTGGTCTGCCAAAAATGAATCTCTCTGTTTTGTGGTGCAGAACTGGGTGGACGTTGGCATTTTCGGCTTTCTGCCTGTGTACTTGACCATGTGGTAAGCCCTTCTAACAACGCTCGTCCAGGTGGAAATGGAGAACGGGGTTGGGATGGAAGAGGCCATGCCCTCCGACAGACACACCTGCGTGCATGCACGTCTGGCACGGCATGAACACACACACACACACACACACACACACACACACACACACACACACACACACACACACACACACACACACACACACACACACACACACACACACACACACACACACACACACACACACACACACACACACACACACACACACACACACACACTCTCTCTCTCTCTCTCTCTCTCTCTCTCTCTCTCTCTCTCTCTCTCTCTCTCTCTCTCTCTCTCTCTCTCTCTCTCTCTCTCTCTCTCTCTCTCTCTCTCTCTCTCTCTCTCTCTCTCTCTCACACACACACACACACACACACACACACACACACACACACACACACACACACACACACACACATGGACACACCCACACACCCAGTGAATGCAATCACACATTTACGGATGGGGTCGCAGAGAGACAGAGAAACTGTGTGTGTGTGTGTGTGTGTGTGTGTGTGTGTGTGTGTGTGTGTGTGTGTGTGTGTGTGTGAGAGAGAGAGAGAGAGAGAGAGAGAGAGAGAGAGAGAGAGAGAGAGAGGGGGGGGGAGAGGGAGAGGGAGGGAGTGAGAGAGGGGGGGAGAGAGGGAGAGGGAGGGAGGAGGGAGGGAGGGAGGGAAGGAGGGGGGAAGGGGATTGGTGGTGTGCATCTATTCCACACGTGCCCTCTCTCTCCCCTCCTCTCTGCCCCCCTTCCCCCCCCCCCCCTCTCTCTCTCTCTCTCTCTCTCTCTCTCTCTCTCTCTCTCTCTCTCTCTCTCTCTCTCTCTCTCTCTCTCTCTCTCTCTCTCTCTCTCTCTCTCTCTCTCTCTCTCTCTCTCTCTCTCCCCCCCCCCTCTGTGTGTATGTGTGTGTGCGCGTGTGGGTGCATGCGTGCTCATTTGTTTTTTCTGGGGGGGGATGTGTGTGCCCCTTTTTGCTGCATGGGTGTTCGTAATGCTGTGCTAAAGTTCTAAATAAACTCCTCTGGAAAGCGCTTAATGCCATGACTTTGTGGCCTGCGCAGGTATGCCGCAGACTTCAAGGAGAAAGAGAAGCAGCACCACCGCTTTTGACCGACTGGATCCAAATGGGTCCCAGGGGCAGTGTATGTGACTGGTCTGGCTTGCACATGTGGAGTCCATGTGACTGGTCTGGATTGCACATGGCAATTCCATATGGCTGGTGTGCCATTAAGACCAGGTGACCAATGCGGGTTGCAGCAGCACGCCGCTGTATTCCACCTCTTGTGGTTGGCATGGGGCTTCCCAGCACAGGCCAGCTAGTTTTCAAGTTAACCAGACGGCACAGGCACGCCAGGGCTGGCATGGACAATGCTATCTTCAGCCATGGCTTATCAGGGTCCAGGTCCTCGTCACATGGCCAACAAAACAACAAAGACGCTGTTTACACTGGCTCTGGAAACGACCGGCTGCAGTGTTTGCAGTACGTAAGGAATAGCGGGGTCCTATCCGCGCGATCGCAAGTGCAGATGTCCTCCAAGTTCTTCCCGTGTCCTGCACAAGACTGGAGGTGTGCTCTTGGGGGCGTCACAGAGAGGATTCCGTCCAAGACAGAGCACTTGGGACCTGGGTTGGCTGATCTGCCTCGACTGTGTGGACTCCCACTTGTGCGACCGGGCAGTTTTGGAGAGGGAGACAAGGATTTAAGGTCGAGCAAGGTCGTGTGGTTGCCAGAGGCAGGTACCCCTGCAGCTTGGTGGCAGGGCCAGGTTGTATTGCCTGCATGCCTCCACAGGAGGACGATACATCGGATGCATTGTACTGCCGTGTGTGAGATTGAGCAGGACACGGTCTGACTGACACTTGGTGTGCATCCATCGCAGCGAAGAGGAAGAAAATTGTGACAGAGGGTTTTTGTGGAGGTAAAAGGGGTCTGAGCAGTGCAAAACATCAGGCAGTGCCTTAGATTTCTGGTCGGGGCACATGGTGTAGCCACCGTGTTGCCCAGAGTGGGTTTAGCTGACCTCGAGTCCTTCGCAGGTAGAATCTGGTCATTGGCTCTTTTGACCTCTTAAATAAGGAAGATGCAGTGAGGGATATTTGAATCTTTTGGTTACAAAGGATCTAGGTCAGCTGTGGAACTGGGCTTAGGCCAAACCCAGTATGGGTCTCATGGAATAGATCAGCGGGTGGCTGCCTGTTTTGACATCTGTAACATGGTAGGCATTACATGAAATGGTAGATGATGTTTTCAAGGGTTGATAATGCTTCAAGAAACCGGGTGCAAGGGGCCAGGACATTTCATACATAAAATGCAAGGTGGGATCTGTTGCGGCAACAATGTTTTTTTCTCTAGGAATCTGCTTTGTGACCTGAGCACATACTCAACCATTTTCGTGTTCGCCAGGGATCTGCCTTGTTACTTGAGCACCTACTTACTCGCTGCGATCTGTCGAAGCAATCATGCTGTGTTCACCAGGAACCTCTCTTGTAACCAGAGCACCTACTCTCACGCCCCGAGCTATCTTGGCACCAATGTTGAGGAATCTGCCTTGTTACCTGAGCACCTACTCTCATCTCGCTCTGATCTGTCGTGGATACAATGTTGTTTTCGCAAGGATTCTTCTTGTAGCTGAGCGCCTACTCTTGCTCCCTGACTGGTCTGAGATTTCAACCCAGAGAAGTATTCTCAGGCTATCCCAAGTTTCTTTTACCTACAACAGCACAAATGGATCCTGCAGAAACATATGCTGACGACTAAGCCCATTCGAGCACAACGATCCTAAAAGGCATTGTCGCGCATTGATAGGATAATAAAGTCAATCAAGACCTGATCTCTAGGAATACTCTTGCTGGACAAAGAAAGTCGTGCGCTTGCTGAGCGAGGGTTTGTCCAATGTTCCGTTCAATTCTTCCTGGAAATATTTGCAATGCAGCTGATTACTTTAGATAGGCAAATCTCGCACAGGAGGGGTTTATGTGGCAAGATAGCTTCGGTCCCAAAGATAACGCTGACCGTTCTTGTGCAGCTCCGACGGCATAATCAATCCAAAACAAGTTTTGAAATCATGATTGCCTCTCTTGGACATTCAAAATTAAGCCGGAATCATCTTCCTTGGTGATGAAATAATGTGAGATATTGTGAAGTAGATGTACTGCTGTACGTCCTGCGCGGGAACCCCTTGCCACTTCGAAGTCCCCGTAGGCAGGCCCTTTTGAAGGCAGAGCGGCAGCCTCCGGTCTCCTGCTCAACTTATTGGGACTTGCCCAAAACCGAAGCATCCGTGCCATTCTTCAACAACTAGCCAATCGACATGGGTCGGCGGGTCTTAGCTTTGGCATTGTCCGGGGTTCTGTTGTTTGCTTGCATCGGCGCAACTATTGGCGAGGAACCCGAGACGGATGTGGAAGATATTGAGGACGCCGCAGAACCTGAAGAGGAGAGAGCATTCTTGGTCATCAGAAAGTATATTGACGAAAAGGAAGTTGTTACAGGGAAAAACTACACGCTAAACATTGATCTGTACAACGCGGGATCAGGGCAAGTACCACACTTTTTATGGACAAACACGTGTTTCTTTCGTGAGTTTTGTGACTCAAAAGCATGCCACTGAAGTTCTGGCATTTGCCGAAATGCTGGTCATCTCTCAGAAGGCTTAAGGCGTTGAACCCTCACGCCCGTTAATTCACTCGTGTTAACACTATTCACAAATCTTGAAGGGATAGTACAACATGGTCTTAAAACTCTCAATGATTGAGGGATAAATATTTCGTTTCGTCGAAGTCAACCACGAACTCAGCTTGAAGTGCCCCTCCCAAGTCATGGAGGATAAAGGAAGTATGAACAATAGTTGATTTAAACTGTAAGAGCATAAGATTGTGAGTTGATCCTCCTCGTGGTTGACGACCAATACATGTGTGTTGTGTAAGTAATTGTATTGTTGGAAGCTGCTGACTTTTGTGTGTCTGGGAGATAGGCCAGCATTTACGGTGAAACTGGCAGACAGTCAACTGACAGCCCCTTTCGAGACACTTGATGGTCCTACAACAGCCACCTATGAGAGGTAATGTGTGGACAAAATATTGAGGGAGGGAGGGTGGGCTTCATCCTTGTTGACTGCATGCTGGGTGCAGCAAACCAGACGGAAACTAAAGAAAGTTTGTGTCTTTACAGGAAGTTCATTGCTTTCAGGTCCAGTATGCATGTTGGTTTTTACTTTTTGTGTGATAACAACTGTGCTGGTGTCTAGCACAGTTTGTTGAAAACTGCAGGTGCTCAAGAGTCTTGTGTGACCCAAAAGGAAAACTTGTAGGCGATCAGAGGAGGAGAGAGGACGGAAAGGAATTTGGCTGAGGGAGCTACAGCTGGACCTCTGTATTGTTGTTGCCCTGCTGCTCTGTGAGAGGCCACACACATGCCTGAATAATGCAATCGCATACGGAGACATCCCCTGTCGCCCACACAAGTTTTACACACTCTACCTATGAAGAAGGCCTTGTCCTCGTACTGTTGAAGGTGTGCAGGGGATGTGACGCAGGATCGCATCAGGGCAGACAGTGTCCTTCAGCTACATTATAGTTGCTGACAACAGCCCACTTCCTAGCCCATATGTGCGCCTCCAGCCCGCCATGGCTGAGTATCTGCCTGCTGGGGATGCTACCACACCCCAGGTATGCATGTTCTCTTCCTTACCAAGGATCCTCCTTTCAGCCGTGTGGGAGGCTGCACATGCCAATGACAGCATGTGCAAAACATGTCCTTTTTGGGCGGGCGGAGGGGTTGTGCAGATACCCCTGTGCATATGCGCGCACACACACACACACACACACACACACACACACACACGCGCGCGCGCGCGCGCGCGCTCGCGCGCGCGCGCGCACGCACGCACGCCCACGTTTGCACGCATGTATGCTAATGCCCAGACGTGCACTCACATGCGTATATATGCTCATACGCACTCCTGGCGTCTGCCACGCTCACCGGATGGCAGACAAGAAAGGAGATGTTCATGGCAGACAAGAAAGGAGGTGGCTTTCACTATGTATGTTGACGAGAAGTGTGATAGGCATTAACAAGGTTTGTGGTGCAGGTGGTATACTCCACAAGCCCATGGCTCATCGTGATATCTCCCACTGAGAAGCGCATCCAGGCTGCCCTCAAAGCGGTACATTTTTCCCAAACCCCAACCTGGATGCATAGATGCACGAGCGAGCACAGACACAAGCTCTCTCCCTCCCTCCCTCCCTCTCTCCCCCCCCTCCCTCCCCCCCCCCCTCTCTCTCTCTCTCTCTCTCTCTCTCTCTCTCTCTCTCTCTCTCTCTCTCTCTCTCTCTCTCTCTCTCTCTCACACACACACACACACACACACACACACACACACACACACACACACACACACACACACAATGGACAAAGCGGACGGCCCGGGGCTGGGGAAGGAAAGAGAGGGGAAGAGGGCCCTACAGTTTTGTTCCGACATACTTTGAAAGCATGATGAGCATACACACATGATTTCACACATTCAGGACTACACCGGTAGACCAGGTGCCAAAGGACACCCACTGCTGACTTCAGTCTCCAATTGGTTCAGGGACCATCTTCACCCATTCAACTTTCTCTCAGGTTCTACACCTCCTTCCAGCTTTGTCCTCACCCATCCCGTTCCCTTTTCGTGCATTCATACCGGCAATGGTGCTTTGTGGTGCCTCTGGCCCCTTGCCTGACGCTCTTCTTTTTAGCTCGCTCTCTCCACCTTTCACCCCTGTCTTGATTTCCCATTAAAAGTTGCACCGCCATGTCCCCCCCCCCCTCCTTCTCTCATGCACGTGTCTCTCTCATGCGTGTTTGTTGAGAAGCGCCGGCATGTATATATGGGCCACCCTCTGTACCTGCCAGAAGTCTGACGTGCAGGGTTGCCGGCACAGGGGACGTATGTGAGCGGAGGTCTCATTACGTCTCTGGACGGGTGGAAGTATGTGGGCATCGTGGGGGTCCTGCTGTCACTGGGACTGGGAGGCAAGGCTGTGGTTGATGCCTTCCAGGAGGCCCGCAAGCAGAACCAGTACAAGAAAGCTCTTGCTGAAGTCGAGAAGATGAAGTGAGCGACGCCGGGGCTTTTCATTCGCCTGGCGCCCGAGCTCACCATACTACTTGCAGCAGGCAGAGAAATAATTCATGAACCTGAAGTGACTTGTTCAGGTTCGACCTGTTTCTCAACCTTGGGTGGCGACACGGCTAGAACTGTGGGTAGCGAATTTTCTGCCCTTGATAAAAAGGTTAGAGATGGCTGTCACCCACACGTCCCCATCACATGTGCAGAAGCGTACCAGCGTATTGCGCGGGCTGATGCGTAGAGAAAAGGAGTTCTGGATGAAAGTTCCTGATGGCGAGGGGGCGAAGGGGGGGGGGGGGAGGATGAGTGCGCCAGGTGGAGGGCGGGGGTCAGGGGGTGACACTGAATCTGAACCCTTCAGGTTTTGGATGAGGAGGGTATGGCAAGTCTGAGAGAAGGTCCAACAGTAAGGGGAAAAGGTCTCAGGTTTGAGTTGCCTTCTTTTTGGTTATATCAAAGGTCCCGCTGAAGCGGTATGGAGAATGCCCCGCTGCCTCCTCATCTTCCTGCTGGAGGGGAGCTAAAGCGCAGGTAAAGGGAATCAAACATAGAGAGGGAGGGAGTCGGAAGGGGGAGGAGAGAGAGGGAGAGAGCGTGTGAGGGAGCGCGAGATGTGTGTGTGTGTGTGTGTGTGTGTGTGTGTGTGTGTGTGTGTGTGTGTGTGTGTGTGTGTGTGTGTGTGTGTGGGGATAGTACAGGCGGCCACGCCGAGAAAGAGGAAGTCATCAGATTGGTTCACAGTGGGGGTCAACACAGCTGTTCTTGGATGCGTTGCTGCACACCCCTTCCAGACATCTGCAGCTAATATGCTGCGCTTAAAGATCCTGACCACTGAATGGAGTCCCATAACCATTGAGGGTTGTTTTGAGGGTGCCTCTGCGCTCAATCCTTTTGTAATGCTTGAGCATGTCTTAGCCACTGGGTGCGGTCAGTAGTGGGCGTGGCAGGGACAAGATAAGATTGCTCAAGAAGGGGGTGCGCTTTAAATGCTTGGTTCTGATCTGGTATGGACGAGTAGAATGGGAGAAGCGGTTTTTGGGAAGTATGGAACCGCGCTATGACCTTCACATTCCCTAGGCTACCCGGCGCGAGTCAGTCTACTCCATATTTCAGTTCACAGGCAGCTTCTTGAGAAGAAATCGGGCCGATTCCGAAGCGTCCGAATCGATCCGGTCGAGTCTATAAGTCTCGAAATCTCGGAAGTTTCCATCGAATTTCAGGGTTAGAGTCCGAACCTCCTCTTTTTCTCCCTAAAATAACCGAATCAAAAGTGCTATTGTTGCTAACTGGTATAGCAAGCTTAACAGAATGGTACAGTTCTGATCTCGCAGACTGGTTCAACGGTAAGATTGACTACCCGCGCACTGCTCCGAATCTTTTTCCACCAGTGTTGGTGTGATCATTCTGGTGAAGGAAAAAAAATGTTATTTCAGTTGTAGTCCTCGACCTGTTGCCTCAGACATTTCCCTAATTATTCCAGATCTAAATTTGAGCCTAAGATATTCGAATATGTATTACCATAATGAAATTGTGAATTTGATATATTTGTTTGTATTTACATGTATGTGTCTTCAACTACCACCAATGGACACACCCCCCCCCCCCCCACCAAAAAAAAACGGGGTACAAAAAAGACTCGTCTGTGGAAAGTGGAGATTGACATGTACAGCAACCGCACCAGTAATGCTGGCCTGCATAAAAGAGGAGGGTTTGGCGAAGCAGGGAAGGGGGAGAGATATAAGCCAGACTACTGGTCCATATCAGTTATTTCAAACGTTTTAATTTTATATGCCAGTATATTTGAAGTTTTTAGCATCATACGTGGCTGCTCCTGTTGCATCATGGCCATGTTGG
>KV908393.1:455097-457597 GCA_002005505.1 Botryococcus braunii
TTTTGCAATCCTATTGCCGTCAGTATGTTCCCATGTATATTATGCTACCTCTAGTTTGCCGAGAAGATTAATGTGTAAGAGCACATCTAATGGGTCTCAGAGATTATGAGTGTTTGAGCTGAGTAGAACGTTGCACTCTTTGCGTGTGATCGAGTGGATTGGAGACCATTTGCGGGAGTTGAAACTTTGATGGTCTCTACACTGCTGAAAAGCAACAGTTAGTTGATTTATGCAAGCTTACAGGTGTTTGGATGGTAGGAATGCCTGGTCGGCAAAAATGATTTATGTTCTGGCTTTTTGGGCTAGGCTGTGCCACAGCATTAGCCCAACTTGCTTATCGGGATGGACTAGAGAGATTCGGGGGTTCCTAGGTGTAGAGTGTGGGGGGAAGAGTTTGCGACATGCTTCCCTCTCTGGGGCGATTATCAGTGTTCTGTAGGGTGCCCTATATATTTGCATGCTGTGGAATTTCCAAACAGCTGGAAGAATTGTCACATTGGTGTTTGCCACATTTTTGACTTACCACTCATATATTTGATGATTCCCCGTGCAGCTCTGGTTGAGCTGCCAAAATTTTTAAACGGTTCCGAGGGGTTTTGTGGACTGGTCAGATGTGTTAGTCTGGATTAGTGACAGTTTTACTGGCTCAGGTGGCACTCTCGCACATGTATTGTTCGTGTTCTTCCTCTTCGTATGTGCGATTCATGTTTTTCTGCGATGGTTGAGGTGGCGGAGGTATACAGCAGGAGACATTTGTGATATAAAACCCTATTGTTTGTGATATTTTGCATCACTGTACCAAAGATGTAGTACGTTCTCTTGGTGTATTCGTTTCAATTGTAACAAGTGGGGTTCAGCAACTCGAAAAAGTATTGGTCTCTTGCTTTCCTGATCTGGACAGGTGTACAGACATTTCTGCATCGGAATGCCTTAGAAAGTTGATAGTAAAAACCTTACTCTTAAGGCAGCTATGTCGCTTAGTATCTGCGATTAGAAATGCAAGTTGTGGTGGCTTTCACTTGGTTAAAACTTTGCAAGACATTGGGTACACGCAGTGTATGACTCCATCCTCTAGACTACTGCAAGTTGGATAAACAAGAAGCGCTGAACAATGTACCATTTGTCGCAACACTACTGGAAGCCAGCAAACAAGGTACAGGAGGCTTGCAGACTTTCCATACAGTGGATTTCTCCCCAAGGAACAATATGTATATATTACAGAGCAGTTGCTACCACCCATTTGCAGATTCTAGGAGATCCAAAGATTGCATTTTCAACTCCTGATTGGCACCTTGCTGCTGGATACCTCCATATACTGCTGGAGTTTGGCATTTTTGAGTGCGCAGGTTCTTTTGCAGATTGTGTGTCTCTTCTTCAATCACTTTGCTTGTCTTAAACAGCACATACACTCCGAACAGAAGCTTGCCTTAGGCAGCACATACACTCCAAGCCGAAAGGCATGAACACAGGACATAAAGCCCCTCCCACTTCCGGTGCTCAGACTGAAAGGTAGACATACTCACTTCCACTGCTATGCTCTGTAAATCATATCAAAGGCCTTCCACTGGCTGGTAGCGGCGCTTGTCCTTGCATGCTGATAACCGGCTATCGTCTTGTGTGAGGGAATTCAAGACGAGACTAATTCTGTTTATCATGTTGCACTATATGTTCCGTTCCCCCTGCAGAACAAGAGGATGTTACAACATGGACATGACATATTGTGCATGTCGGGCATGCACAGCACCAACTTCTGTGTGACCTTAGATTGTCATGCGCCAAAGGCAAACTTGGGTTCTAGTTTCATCCCTTCCCCTGCTTGGCGGCGTGGGATGGTGGAAAGGTGAAGGAAGGAAAGAAACTCCAATCTCCGGAAGCTCCAATCTCAAGAAATTCCTTCAAGACCATGGGTGTAGAAGATGCCCCCCCCCCCCCCCCCATGCGACACACACACACACACACACACACACACACACACACACACACACACACAGAGAGAGAGAAAGAGAGAGAGAGAGAGAGAGAGAGAGAGAGAGAGCGCACGCGCGCGCGAGCGAGCCAGCGCACGCGCGCGGGCGAGCTGCAATCTAATTGTGAGAAGCGCAAACCTGCATACGGAGATGTCGGCAGGTCGCGGCTGGTGTCAACCCCAGAGCTTCATCCTGGTCCCCGGGGCCCGGCCCTTTGGTGTCGGGACGGGAACCGCAACCGGAGCTGCAGTCACAGCGGGGGTCTCTGGACCTCCCCATGTGTGGCTCCAGTACGTGATGGTGTAAGCGTCCGGGAACTTGTTTTTACAAAAGCGCTCGTGGAAGCCGGCATGCTGCGGGTTGCAGTAGCTCCACTCATCACCCAAAAGGTGGCCCTCGGCGTCGTACTGCGTTCTGTACAGGCACCACTCCCCCGTCATATGGGCTCTTGCCGTGCTTTCATGGCTGCCTTCATCTTTGATGGCAGCCGGCATTTCTCTTAACTTTTACAAGCTTTCCCTGTGGGGGTCCTC
>KV908393.1:462597-465097 GCA_002005505.1 Botryococcus braunii
CGCGCGCGCACGTGCGGGTATCTTCCTAAGAGGTAAGGCGTCATTCTGAAGCATCAGGAAAGGGCTTGCAGTGTACAGCATAGCACGGTAAGAACCTCACTTCATTTCCCAGTGGGGATGGTTCTTCTTCCATGTCTCCCTCCACCGCTCAAATTGAGGCGGCACAGCTGCCGTCTTCCATGACTGCAAACGAGGCAGTACACATATAAAGTAAGCACACACAGAGTTAAGGTGGCGCATTGGAAAGTGATACAACACGGGGCCCATTACAGCAATGAAGCCCGCTGTGGTGACCCACAACATTAACACTGAACTGCTTCTTCACAATAGATGCGGATAGGAGTGACCAGAAACTAAGATTGGAAGAGTCCATGCAGAGTTGTATTACATTAGCTAATTAGAATGCTTGTTGGCAGGAAAGGAGCGCCTCTGCGATAAGAACCCCAACACACCTGGTGGAGGATTTTTGGTATCTCTTCTTGTGGGTCATAGTCCATGTCATGATTCACATTGCCTTTCAAAGCGTCTGAAGATCCAGCTTCATCTTCGCTGGCAGAAAAGAAGAGGAAGACGATAACAACCAAGGCACACAGGCCTCCAACTGTCAGCATCGACGGTCGAGCGCTTAGCCATGATGGCAGTCCTGCTTTGAGGCCCCGCCTCCCCCGTGGGGGTGACCGCGCTGACCGCTCCAGGTCGGGCTATGGATAAGCCAGGCTGTTGTCTCCCTTCGTCAGGGCCTGGAGCTGATGAAAAGCTCTTGTCCAGAACAGGCTAACAATGACAGCGTCTCTCACGCCCACACCAGAGTGTGGCCCACATAACAGGGGTGGCTATTATGATATTTGAGGTTTCAATGGAAGGTCACCTGTAGCCATGCATATCCCCTTGCTCAGAAAACTTGTGGAGCGTCCTGGCACTGGATCTGCTCCAGGGTCTACCACAACATAGCGTGCATGCTAGAGGCAGAGGCCCAAATTAAAATTTCTTCACCTGTTCTTAGTGTGGAACGAAAGTGTGCGTGAACATCAGTTCGTGATGCCGACGTTGTTCGGGGATGCCTCCCGGGCACAACCCGGTGTTTCCCTTAACAATGCAATGCGTGTCACTAGCTATGAGATAGAGTATTGAATTGAATACCAAAAGCAATCTGCTCAAAAGTGACTAAGAAACAACGGAAATGACGCCCGTTTTACCGGACGGGCCGAAAACAAAATAGTGTTGGCCACCGCTGCCCAATCGAACCTCGCATAAAAAAGGGGAACAGCAAATCTTAATCCCGTACCTCCAGTCCAAAGAAGGTTGAAATCTCTCTCGAAATGCCTGGTAAATACAGCCTAGCATACGAAGGTTGATTCTCACCAAGGCAAGCGGGGAGTGCCACGCAATCTCAAATCATTACTGCGCACCAAGAGTCAAACATCAGACAAAGATATGAAAGTACCCTGAATCAAATAAAGCTACCTGGGCTCAATGCGCTAGCTTGCCTCCCAAATCTTGATCGCCCCCGGGCCCATCGCCTGACTCGGGCGGCCCAAATCTCAAATGCCATTACTAAATCCCCGGGGGCGGGACGGCCCGGCCTTCGCAGGGGCTTGGTGCTGGCACATGCCCGTATCCTAGGCTTGCAGTGAGCCATCCTAGTTCACCTGGAGCACACGTATCAACCCTGTATGTTCTACATACGATGATTTTGCTTTGTTGTCATCGACTGCGACACCAAAGCGTGCCGATTTGGATCTACGTTTTTTACTCTCTGGCTAGTTTCGATCAACGTGCTTGACTTTTACCCTGGACTGTGTTTGTGAAGTATGGGAAAGGAGGCACTGTCATTTTCTGTTTTAAGAAAGAAAACACCTTTCCAAGTAAGTGGAGGCCAGCCGTGTGGTCCGCGTCAGGTTCAACAGAACGTCTGCCATGAGTTCGTTTGGTCTATGTCGCAACATGTTGTGTATAACGTTGACTTTGTTTCATTGGGAGTATTTCAAGGCTCAGGTCGTTTATTTGGCTCAGCCCTGACTCTGTTTTCTCTCACAGAAATATAAGGAGCGTGAAGAAGACAGGAAGAGGGTAAGTGCTACAAAGGGGCTAGAAGATATCCAGATCGAGTGATAACTTGTATTTGGAATGCGCCTCTTTACACGGATGGAGACAGGATATTCATTGCACAACAGTTTTTACTCTTGGAGCTGCCGCTTGTGGTACCTGTTGTTCCGGTTGTGGTTCCCGTTCACTGATGTAGCTCATAAGTCGTTCGATGGACTTCCCCAAAAAAAAACATGTGATCGGCCCAGGCCTAACACATGCGCGAGCACTGTCTGGCCTTCAGGAGTGGCTGAGACAAACGAGGTTAGCAGACAGCAAAGACAGGACAACATAAGAATTCTTACTGACATACGACGTAAAATTGAGTGTAATGGAGAGAGAGACCATTCACAGATGTACCTTTGAAACTAGCTAGCACAGGCAGATGTAAATTCAACGAAACATGTCGGTTGCG
>KV908393.1:470097-490097 GCA_002005505.1 Botryococcus braunii
ACCTGTACGCCCCCACTAAAAAGACAATTGACCACAGGGCCCATGTCATTGATGGCACGTGCTGGTGCTCAGATGTGTTTGTTTCTTCATCCCTGTATTAAGGGTTTTAAGGTTGGGGCGCTTCAAACACGTTTTCATTTCTGGAATGCTGAGGGGTTTAGCATTGCAGCTAATTTGCAAATTTTCATTACACACTTATTTTGCCACAACTAATGACATAAAAGCATGTCTTGATAAAATGTAAAAATTAGACGTTTCTTCATGAGCTCAACCCAAATTTCAAATATAATTTCAGCACTGTCGCACTTGTTCACTACCAGTACTTTACAGGGGTGTGCGATTGAGAACTCAGAACTAGCTCTGTGGTTTCCGCATCTTAGCTCGCATAAGATGCCCGGATGTGGTTGCCAGCACTTCCTGTGAAGTTCTTTATGCTGCCCTTCAAACAGTTGGTCGGCTGGCCACCTTGCATGCTGCGATCACATTCCCAGGATCATGGATACACGCTATACCCTGCCGCTGCTGACACATTCCTCTCGGTTGACATCTGGAGTACCTGCACTTATACACCCAGTGTTGTGCCTCCTTACAGACATCTGCCCTGTTCACTACTGTGCCCTGCCTGTACATCTTGTGCAGTGGTAAGGCTGGCATACTTTGTAGGTGGATTCCCCCTGCAATGACAGCGGCAGGGGATGGAACACACCAAACGGCTGCTCAACGTGGAGGGGATAAGTCGAAGGAAAAGGATCTGCCGCTGTCTGATGTTTTGAGAGACAAGTAGGGCAACTTCAAAAAGTGGATACTGGTGTTCTTGTTTTCAGCATTGTTGGTGTTGATGCAATTCCCTGTCTTTGCTCTCCATGTTTGTATGATCATCTTGATCATGACTGTTTGTGGTATTGTTGGTGACACAAGAGTTGGCTGGAATATAGTCATCATTGTGCATGTTTGTTACCTGGGGGAAGAGGGGGGTGGGGTGTGTGCATGCTCACCTGTGTTGAGTGGGTGGATGTGTGTGTGTGTGGGGGGGGGGGGGGGATATTGGAATGTGGGAGGGATACAAGGTGTCAGGATTTCTGCCTTGCTTGAAGTCTCCACTTCAAGGATTCCAAAGTTTTTTAAGGGTCCCAGTCGCAAGTTTCTTGTTGGTGAACTTAACTCCAGTAAAGGAACATGGCGACAGAACCAATGTATTGAAGATTTGATTGACCTCAAGGATCTGTTAGCATGGGTCGTTATGAGTCCCATTTTGCGAGTTTTGCAGGTTCGAGGATTTGCTACGAGCACTTACCCTAGAACGTCGAGATATCTGCGAAGCCATGGTTTTTGCTATGGATAATGCTGCTTCTGCAGGAGAGGTTGGTCGTGGCCTTTGATCCCCCCTCCCCACCCCCCCCTCCCGGCGCAGCCCCCTTCTGTCTGCCTCTTCCCCCCACATTCTGTACGTGTGCGTGCGTGTGCGTGTGTGTGTGTGTGTGTGTGTGTGTGTGCGTTCGTGCGTGCGTGCGTTCAACGTAGGAGTTTGTGTGTGTCTGCCCCCCTCTCCCCTCTTTCTGTGTGTGTGTGTGTGTGTATGTGTGTGTGTGTGTGTGTGTGTGTGTGTGTGTGTGTGTGTGTGTGTGTGTTTGGGGGGCCGGGGTGTTGGTGCTCTGCACGCATTACTTTACAAGTGAATGTTGCAACAACCACATTGTTGACCATCTATTTTTGGTGAGACCTTGATGCTGGTCTTTGTTGCGTAGCAGAGTTAATGGGTAACAAGCAGCATCCTTCATGGCATCTTGTAGGTGGCATATATTGTTGAAGTATGCCATACAAGCACCCGCAGCCTTCCCTTAGTACTCTATCTCACCCCTGAGTTTGGCTTCGTTGATTCCCTGTGAGATGGTGTCGGCTGTAAAGCACCTGATCTCTACCACACATCACCATTTACATCATTTTCTCCATTTGAGGAAGCCATGAGCTTGCAAGCTGGTAACTAGAGGCTGACAGGGCGCTATTGGCCTGGGCAGGTTGTGGAAATCTTGTGCGATTCCCTCACCATTGCAGAAACTCCCATCCCGACAAAGGCAGCACGCCTCATGCTTGTGTCGGACATCCTGCACAACACGACAGCTCCTGTGCGAAATGCCTCGCGATACAGAAGTCTGCTGGAGACCGTGCTGCCAGATGTCTTTGAGAGCCTGCAGGTACAAATGGTCAGCTCGAACCTGCAGTACAAATGTTTCCTGTGTCTTGCCACCCCACGTGTAGCCATCCATGCGTGTCTGCCTTCCACACCCCTACTATGTTCTGCAGCCATGCCCTCACTCCTCTTCCCCATCCATTGCGTGTTCTGCAGCAACTTTCCATGCTCGTGCCTGACGTCCAATTATGTCCTGCAACTGCTTGCCCTGCTCCCTCCTCCATCTGCATTGCATGTGTGCAGTTACCGCCACGCTCCCCCCTCACAAAGGTCTTGCAGTCGTGTGTCGGGGTCTCCCTTGTCATGAACAAGGTGGGTCTTGACAGGAAAAGTACCGGTCTCTGGCTGACGAAGGCAGAATGCTGCAAGAAGGACTGAAGCGCTATGTGCTTCGCGTACTCCGGATTTGGCGCACTTGGTCCATCTTTGCCGATGATTTTCTGAATGGCTTGCAGGTAAACAAGCTTTTTTAGCACTTCACACTGCCTTGTCCTCTCCCTCCCTCCCTCCCTCCCCCCCCCCCCCACACCCTCTCTCTCTGTCTGTCTCTCTGTCTCTCTCTCTCTCTCTCTCTCTCTCTCTCTCTCTCTCTCTCTCTCTCTCTCTCTCTCTCTCTCTCTCTCTCTCTCTCTCTCTCTCTTTTGCGCTCGCTCTCTCTCTGTCCTCCTTGCTCCCTCCTTCCCTCCCCCCCCCCCCCCCCTCTCTCTCTCTCTCTCTCCTCTCTCTCTCTCTCTCTCTCTCTCTCTCTCTCTCTCTCTCTCTCTCTCTGTGTGTGTGTGTGTGTGTGTGTGTGTGTGTGTGTGTGTTGTGTGTGTGTGTGTGTGTGGATTGCTCTTGGGTGGAGGGGCTAAGTTTTGTGGACTTCGCCTTACAGACCTTCCTTCACTCAACTCTCCGTATAGGCGTGTCCAGCATCTCAGGGCCTGCTTCATTTGCAATTCTCATCAGGAAACAAGCGTGAAGTGATTTCATATTCTCATGGCCAGTATATCCATGGGGTAACGATCTCCTGATTGCACATCTTTGCATATCTCAGGCCTTCCATTGCCATGCAAAAGTAGTCCATGAGCCATGCGGCATAGCTTAATGATTCCAGGTGTCCCTGAACAATTTGATTGGACTACTATGCTTCCTCCAACCGAATTTGTCGCTCGGCTACTTTTGCGAGATTGCTCACATTTGGTGACCTGCGGAAAGATGACCTGGGGCGATAAGGGGTGCTCTCATTGCGGCAGTTTTCTGCGTCCAGGCTGGATGCTCTTCTTGTAGAGCAGCAAATACTGCCAGCCGACCAAGCTAAGCAGATATTCGCACTGCACGAGCAGCCATGGTTGGCCTTACCTCCCTGTTTGAAGCAACAAACTTAGCACATGTGATTACAAACACAAACCACAATCCTCAGCCCTGCGCTTCCATTTGTCTGAGTGGAATTGTCCGCCACTCATGCAGGCAACCTTCTTGAAGAGCAGCTCTGTGTCAGACAACCCAGCCTACAGGGAGGAGCTGGAGAGGATGGGGGAGGATTCCATGGAGCTCCTATGCCGGCGCTCAGGCTTGTCGCGCGCCGGAGGCAAGGAGGCTCAGACGCTGCGGTTGATCGCCCTCCGGGCCTACACAGAGGGCGATGCAAAACCGGAACCCCTGGCAGGACCGCGCCAGTTGCCCTTGTTGCAGGTAAGGAAATTCTGCGCCCTTCTGCCTTAAGTGCAATGCTGATCGCCCTGCAAAATGATAGACTGATATTTTCTCAGACCAATGAAATGATGAAATATCGATTTTAAGAAAACGAAAGTGGCTGGTTAGTTTTATGTTGGGTTTTGAGCTTGGCCGTTGATAGTGCAATGGGTGGGTGGTGTTCAGGTTGCTCAAGGGGACTTGTTGGTGAATGTCCCTTTTCTTTTGTGGGCTAGAGTTAAGTGTACGGATGTACTCTCAAGGAGTCACGCTGACACCTTCCCTCGGGTCTGTTAAATTTACGCATGTTTGTTTGATTCGGAGACCCCCGCCCCCCCCCACTTGAATAGCGGGCGGATCAGGATAGGGTGTTTTGGAGTTGGCTTCTTTGTGCAAGTCCAGACATACTCGTTTGATGCAGTTGCAGAGGTACTTCTCCTGTGAGTATATCTGGCTGCTCTCGACTGAAAGGACTCTTGCAAACACGGGCTTGCAGGAGCCGGTGCCACAAGGGCTTTTCGCAGCAAAACCCGAGCCTGTAGCAATCCCAGCTGCCCCACAGCCCCCTCCTGTCAAGGTCGAGGAGGTGAAGGTGGATCCTGAGTTATTGCCACCCGTGTCAAAGTGGACGCTGGTTGATTATGATGACGATCCAAATGAAGCTCCCACAGGCAACGGGTACTGTCTTTTTCCCAAGCTTGACAGGCTGAGACATGAATGAGACGCACCTCCCTCCTCCCTCTCCCCCCCCTTCTCTCTCTCTCTCTCTCTCTCTCTCTCTCTCTCTCTCTCTCTCTCTCTCTCTCTCTCTCTCTCTCTCTCTCTCTCTCTCTCTCTCTCTCTCTCTCCCCCCCCCTCTATCTCTCTCTCTCTTTGTCTCTCTGTGTGTGTGTGTGTGTGTGTGTGTGTGTGTGTGTGTGTGTGTGTGTGTGTGTCTGTCTCTGTCTCTGCCTGTCTGTCTGTTTTCCTGGCTGTCTGTCTGTCTGTGTCTCTTGCTCCTCTGGTTGCTAATGTTGGCCCCTGTTTTAAAGTGGACACTCGAGGATTGTGACCACCCAAATGAGTTCCCTCTGGCACCTTTTCCCATGATTGACAGGCATTCGAGGCATTGAGGCATTCATGAGACGCACCCCTTTCTGTCCCCTCCCCCCTCTCCCTCTCTCCCCTATTCCCTCCCCCCCCCCCTCTCTCTCTCTCTCTCTCTCTCTCTCTCTCTCTCTCTCTCTCTCTCTCTCTCTCTCTCTCTCTCTCTCTCTCTCTCTCTCTCTCTCTCTCTCTCTCTCTCTCTCTCTCTCAACCCCTCTCTCTCCCCCCCTCTCTCTCCCCCCATCTCTCCCTCTCGCACGTGTGCGTGCGCGTAAGTGTGGGCATGCGTGCGTGCGCGAGTGTGTGTGTGTGTGTGTGTGTGTGTGTGTGTGTGTGTGTGTGCGTGTGTGTGTGTGTGGGTGTGTGGGTGCGTGTGTGTGTGTGTGTGTGTGTGTGTGTGTGCGCATGTCTGTGTGTGTGTGTGTGTGTGTGTGTGCGTGTGTGGTGGAGAGGGAGAGAGGGAGAAATTGAGAGACACATTTGAAGTTTAGAGTCCTCCCCGCCTTCTGACTCTTGCACGGTGCTGTGCAGGGAGAAGAGGGCCGACAATGATGACATTTTCAGCGATGTGGGTGAGGGGGACACTCCCGAAGACACGCCGCACGTGCCAGCCCTGGATTCCTCACCAGAAGCTGATCGGAAGCCTGAGGCGTTCCACCTGGCCACCGCCGGGTCCTTCGGTGCCGAGGGACGTGGTGGGGCTGAGAAGATGGACGCTCTCGATGAAGGCCGCCGCCAGCGCCTGCGCCAGGTCGGCAGTTCTCCCTTTCCTTCTCTTTCCTTCGCCATCCGAGAAGAAGCCTCTCTTGAATTAGAGCTTGCACACATGCGTGTGTGTGTGTGTGTGTGTGTGTGTGTGTGTGTGTGTGTGTGTTCTCGCTTTTGCGGAGCCTGTTTTAGCAAACGTTTTTCTTGTTGGGGTTTCTGTGTCCTAACATTCTGTCAAGGCACAGGTTTTTGGGGGGTTGTTTTGGGAGGGGTCCGAGGTGCGTCTTGAAAAGATCCTAATGTTTAAGCCATCTGCAAGGGGCTTTGGGCAGGGCTGTGACCGAAGTCCCGAAATGCGGGTCCGAAACCCCTTTGTCCCCTGAACGACGAAACCTTGGTATCTGGAAGCTCACGAAACCTCATTAAACTCGCTGTGTATATATTTTTGTACCGCTTCTGTACGCTTTTGTGCTGCAACTACCAGCTAGGAAGTTTCGTAAAAGGCTCAAACTGTGCGAAATGATGAAACGAAACGTTTCGCCATTTTGCAGGAAAAACGTTTCCGCGGTTTCAATCACAGCCTTGGCTCTGGGTTCAGCGATGAATTAGGGTCTACCACCATGCCGCCCCCCCCCCCCCCCCCAAAAAAAAAAAAAAAAAAAAAAAAAAAAAAAAAAAAAAAAAAACACCCACGACCCCATCATGACCATTCGCACTCTACCACCGCCTTCCATCACGATTATCCCACCCCCCCCTTCCCACACACATACCCCTACCATCACGAGTAATAGCCAGCAGCATGTGAGTGTGTGTCTTTGTGTGTATGCGTGCCCTCCATGGGGGATGCGAGAACAGAGGGGTTTGCAAACCATATCGTATGGGTCGATGATGCAATGGCACTGGCAGGCAGTGCCGGTTACCGCAAGGATCTCCTGCCTCTAAGGATACATACACATTGCAGGTGGAGGTTGCCGTCATGATGTACAGGGAAGAGCTAGAAGAGAGGGTTGACTTGACAAAAGATGAACTTGATGCACGAGTTGCATCACACCGTGCCAAGCTCGTGGCAGAAGCAACTCAAGCGGGCGGGGCATCTGGTCGCGGAGAGGCGTCCGGCCGGGAAGAAACCAAGAGGAGCAGGTGTGGGATATATTCAAATATACTCCATCGGGGCCTTTGTCATTAGCCAGGCTCTCGATGTGTTAACGTCCAACCTTGTTTGGTTTCTTTAGATTTCGCATGCTGCTTCAAATCTGTCTCAATCAAGCATGTTTGTCCCCGTGAGGGTTTCATGTGTCCCTGCTCAGTGCACTTCCCAACATTGAAAGGGTCAAGGCTCATAAGAATGGCAGTGTTCCCTGTCAGCCAGGCTGTGGCACAATGCCATCTGTTGGCATGCTCATTGCTGTGGCTTGTAGAGGCATTCTTATGAGCCTTGACCCTTTCCATGCTCCCGATCGATTTTTCTTGTCCCATCCATCGAAGCTTGTTGTTCTACGCACTTTTATCACAATCTCGCACCTTTTCCTCAGTCAGCCATACAGCGAATTTGGAGAGGAGATCGTGTTGAGAGTTGTTGCACTGCTTTGCACCACATGTTTCGTAGTAGCATGGCATTCCTAGGCATGCTCCTCTCCTTCAGGACAACAGGCCCGAAAATCTCTACTGTCTGCAAGTGTTGCTCCTCATCATATGAACTCTCCTTAACCTGAGCGCACCACACCACCTCTCTGTCACATGCTCTGGTATTTTTTGGGCCAAGCCTCTGTTAGAGGAGACGGCAAGGTCAGGTGCAATCAAGCACTTCTTGTGCTAGTCATTCCCTCTGTTTTGCAGTTTGTGTGTTGATTCACAACAGGCACCGAGGTGTTTTTCTACGGGGGCACGGTGTATCAGTCAGGTGCAACAATTGACATCTCCTAGTAGCTATGATTCTTTCCCCAGGCTCTCACAGCTGCTCATCTTCTGCATTGTCCCTCAATCTCATTTTCTTTGCTTGATCCTCTGCCTTTCTTATGGCTGGTGTGTTGTCAAGAGTGGCTTATGTTTTTTCTTCCTTTCTTTATTTTTTCTGTTTGTTTGTGTTTCCCTCCCCCCCCCCCCACAAAAAAAACTGGGGGGTACATTCCCTAGTTGGCCTTGCCCGCAACTAGATTTCTGCTTTTACCTGCACTGTTTCTGTTTTCTGTCACTGTGTTAAATGGATCCACTGCTGTTCCTTAAAGGGGGAGGGGGGCAAAGACGAGATTGAATGCAGCCACTCTTTTATTCAGCGGTGGGGTCTTAAAAGATACCCAAGCTAGATGAACCTAAAATACAGCAGTTATAAAAAGCGCCAACGGTGCACAGCATCCTTCTGGGGAAATGCCCACGAAGTAAGAGAGTCAACAGAAGAGAGTGTACCAGTAATATGGTTGCATTTGTTGAAAGAACATGGCACTGACATGATGCACCACCTTCTGAGTCTCAGGGACAAGGATAGAGACCAAGCCCCAGACTCAAGGTCTGACAGGTCAGCTCCAAAAGCAGAAGCTGTCGAAGGCAGCTCATACCGAGGTCGGGACCGTGATTCTCGGGAGCGGTCTCCAGACCGGGCCCGTGGCCGAGACAGGGACAGGGATCGCTCGCGGGAGCGTGACAGGGACGAGGACGGGTCGCGGGACCTGGGCCGAGAAGGGAGACGCTCACATGACAGGGACCGGGACCGCGATAGAGAGCGGTCCCGCTCAAGGGACCGGAACAGGGACCGCAATTATGACAGAGGAAAGGACCGTGACAAGGAGCGTGGCAGAGCCAGCGACAGGGACCGGGACCGAGAGAAAGAACGGGAGAGGGAGCGGGAACGTGAGAGAGACGAGGAAAGGTCGAACAAGAACAGGGGCCGAGAGGATACAGACAGTGAGAAGGATGATCGGAGCAAGAGAGGCAGGGAGAGGGATAGTGAGAGAGAGCGTCGCGATCGTGAAAAGGTGAGGGAGAGGGAGAAGGAGAGGGAACGGGAGAAGGAGAGGGATCGGGAGAAGGAGAGGCAGCGCGAAAAGGATCGAGCACGGGAGAAAGAGCGCGAGCGGAGCAAAGCAAAGGGGAGGGAGCGGGAAAAAGATCAGGATCGAGAAAAGGAAGAGAAAAGGAGGAGGGATTCGCCAGAGAAGGATCCGAAAAAGAGTTCGAAGAGAGATCGATCTCGCAGCAGGAGTCGGAAAGATAACAAAAAGAGCAAGAAGTGATTGGATGACACTGTTGTGGGGCGATAGGCAATAAACTAGTATCGGCTCATAATGCAGAGTTAATTGGCAGTTCTAAGCCATGTTCCTTCTGTTGAATAGGATTGCGAACTGTTGTGGCAGGGTGCCTGGGTTTATATCAGATGTTACATGTGAGGGTGTTTAGGGCCAGCTTCCTGTGTTTTGTTTGCATCCACGACAATTGGCAGATGGCGTGGTGTGGTCAACTCTTTCATACAGAGCAATGTTGAAGCGCGCGCGCACGCGCGCGCGCGCGCGTGTGTGTGTGTGTGTGTGTGTGTGTGTGTGTGTGCGTGCGTGAATGCGTGCGCGCTCGAGTGCACTCTACGTATATCCATGCATGTGTGTATGTAAGCGTGGTTGTGTGAGGGGTTTTTCTTTTTTCTTTTTTTTTGGGGGGGGGGGGGGCTTTGGCGGCGTTTGGGCTGAACGAAGCATGGCTCTTTTGGCCTGACGGATGGCAAAGGGCAGCATATGTTCGTGAACCATTTCGAATGTTCTCCTCTTCCCTTTTGCTGACCGATCTGGGACCTGTCATTTTCTGGCATGACATACACGTGCCTGTACCGGTACACTCGTAAAGCAGGCGCTGATTGTACGCTTCAGGCATGTATTGGATCCCCCGGAGATGTTGATTCATATGTACATGCAGTGTTTCTTTGTACGCTTGTAAACTGCTTCACCATGACGTATGTAACCTTTTAATCCAGCTTCTTAAAATATTTATGAATCTGCCACATTGCAAGTTGCACGCTTTCTACACGTCCCTAGCCCCCGGGGGCCCCTTCCTTCGATGATTTCGATGACAGCTGCTGGTCGCATGCATCAGGGAAAGACAACCGCGGTTATTCTCCAGGTGTTTTCCTACGAAATCATAAGGTGGCGAAGGGGGGTTACACGTGAAAAGCAGCCAGGGAGGAGACATAGATGTACATGTACAGAGATGGGGCGGAAGAGCTGTAAGGCAGCCTTAAAAGTACCTGCACTGTTACAAGAAATGGGTGTCTGTGTGCAATATGACGACTGCCTCTGTGTTCTCTGATACATCCCCATCAGTTAGAAGGTGGCTGAACTAAAGCACATGGAGTACTCGATACGTTAAGCGGTAGGCATCTATACCCAGTCATGTCCGGCATATGTTTCAAAAAGAAATGCAATCCCTCCTACCAGGGGAAGGTTTGTATTAATAGCTAGCTAGCCCTTTGTTGTGAGCACTGCACGAGATTGCGGCGGTGCCCCATACGTCTATGGTACACAGTTTGTTCAAGTGCGCAGAAACAGGAGGCGATTGAGGTGCTCCGTTCTGTGCCAAACAGGCGCAGGCCACTGTCTGAAGAAGCAGACCGCACTAACGATAACTAACACATCAAAATCAGATGCCTGGGTCCCGCAGGGGCCTACCAGGGAGTTCTGGGTCTCTACCACAATCAAAACTTGTGGCAGCAGACTACATGATGGAAACAAGTGTCGCAGAGCCAGACGTCTGGCATGAGCAGCTTCTGCCAGTGCTCAAGCTACCCTGCTGCTGAAATTGCAAAGGATTGCATAATCCTTGTTTCAAGGCAAGCTTGAACCAATTGGCATTGTCACTAGGCCTGCGGGCCTTGTGACCGGCTACGTAGCACGTACACCTAACTTCTTAACTCCAGAATTTGTGCAGACTTGCATGTAGAATCTGCCAATTCCAGCCGGCAAGGCGTTGTTTGATATTTATCCCGCAGAGGGATTTCCCGAGGTCCGATACATAAAAAATGGATTTCTTTGAACTTTGGGGAACCTCATTGCCAGAAAAAGGTATGAGGTCCCTCGCTGCCTCTAGATAAATCTTTGTCATGATGACTCCATAAATACTGAGGTATTTCACATGAACTACGGTTCGTCTTTCCAAAAAAAAAAAAAAAAAAAAAAAAAAAAAAAAAAATGTATGTATATATAGTCCAACTGCTGATTGTTAAATTCCATACAGTTCCTCTCCACACACCACATGCCCCACCCAGTATGGGCCCGCCCATCAATGCCACTGGTCATTTGCATTCGACCTTAGTTCAAAACCATCCTTTCCGTGGCATGGGGGCCCCTGTCTGGACAAGGTCACTTAAGAGAACAAGCTTGATCTTGTTCCTCCTAATAACTCTTTCAAACACTCTCCACCATCAGGCTGTCAGGTGTTGCAGGTTGCAACTGCTACTGCAAGCGCACACAGGCACCTTGCCCACAAATGCCCTCCTCATGAGGAGCGTTTTATCCCTTCCCTGCACTTGGACGCATTGCCATGCATATGCATATGCCCACTACGCTCTTTGTCAGCATGTCCTCATCTTCGATCTTCAAGAAGATAACTTGCTGTGACAGCTCCACGTTCTGAACACGCCGCAATTTTTTTCTGTATACCTTCCAAGCATCCTCTTCATTTTCCATGCTCCTCACTATCTAGTGACACGAATGCCTCGAGAAGTGGTTTCCAAGGCAGAGTTCACGCTCAAAGGGTTGGCTTCCTCTCCCAAAAGTGTTCCCATCGATATCAGGACAAAAAATGGAAGATTTTCGTGACAGCCAGGTGAGGTCTTGAGACTGAGCAAGCGTTACAGCAGCTGCTGCAGGCCAAGCCTTTCCGGAAGCAAGCCCTTACAGTACCCAATAAACTGATGGTTCTTGGAAGAAAAGTGATCACTTTTCTCATGAGTTGTATCTAACCCATTCCGCCTCTGCCGTAAAGGTCACGTGATCGTGTTTCCTTTCGCCATTGAAAATGGCCGGTCTTCCGTGAATCTTGATATTTTGCGTCTCTTGCGATGTGAGAAACAGCTGAGTGACAGACGTGCCGCCCAACACCTGGGCAAGCACGCATCACGACTGTCTGATCATATGCAAAGTTAATGAACATTTCCAAACTTGACCTCGGTACGTATTGCACTCCAATTTAATGTCGGCACCAGCAGTGCACTAGCCTGCACACAGCACGCTTGCACGTGTACCATATGGCCCCACGGCGGGTTGCCAAAGCGGCGCTCTTTAGTGCTGCGTGGGCAGCAAGAAATTCGTACAGGTGATCTTGAAAAACTCAGCAAGGCTGCCCTGACACTCAGCGGCGCTGCTTCAATCGTTGGTAGGCGGATTTATAACTTAATTCAAGTGAATATGCAGTATCCATGCATCTGAGATAATATGCCTTTTGACTGCATGTCCATCACACACGTGCACACCGAGTTCATTAGCTAGCTAGCTAATAACCACCATAGGTCCCCACAGTGACCGCTGTACCGACAAGTGTGACCATTTAGTTACCCCTGGCTGATGGTAACGGTACTGCCATGAACTAGGGGGGCAATCGAAGTCGGTACTGCCTACACATATGGCGTCCACCCCGCCCAATAGTGAGGTCCCGATCTTGTAAAAACAATTGGAGAAACAAACCCCTAGCTAGACACTCCCTGGGGAGCATTTGCTGACTCCATTGCAGAGTCCAGGTGGCGAGGCCACTCTCGTTCTCCTCTGCTCTCTGTTTTGCACAGGCGCCAGCATGGGCTCCAACGCATCGCAGAGAATACCAAAGTAGAGCACGCCGTTGCCTCTGACCTAATGTCTGGAGGCGGGTGCTCATGCACATGTCTACAGCAGCCAGCCATCTTCTAGCACTGGAGCATGTACGCACTGCAATCAGGACTGCAGGACAGCAGGACTGCAAAAACAGTTTACAGTAAGGGGGCAGTTGGTACAAAGCTGACTCCAATGCTCGAAGACGGATGGCTGCTGCTTTTTCTAGTAAAAGCAGTACTACTGGAACTAGTCCCCTTAAACACGTACTTCACTTTTCATTAAAGAGGAGGGCTGGCCCTCTTCTCACGAACAGAACGCCCCAACTGCATTTAATATAAAGAGTGAAGCCAATCCTAAGGCGAGTACCAACTGCATCGCGTACCAACCGCGTACCGCGTAAACGCTCCAACTGCATTGCAAAGACCGAGACGTATACATCAGGGCAGCTGGGAAAGATAGAAGATACTACTCCGCGAAGTGCTGACAGCAAACAAAGTGCTGCCTTCAATACTGCAAACACTTCTACAAGTGTTTACTTCCAAGTGAAGGGCATCCAAGCTATAAACCATGCATCCAACTTGCATGCCATGCACGCCATACGACATGCTGCCCCACTTGTATCTTACAGCACCTTGTGCCAGCAGCAGCAAAGTACATATCTGACATTACGTATAATGCCAAGGGTGAGGTAAAGCCCTCACGTGCATATCAAAGGGCTTATTGCTAGGACGACACCCAGACACGTGAGGAAACTCAAATATGCTTTTTGAATATGGGACTTCCCGTCTTTTGGAAGCACGCCTTTGGACGTGTTTACCAGTTCTGTCGATAGAGTAACATTCCTGGATAGCTATGAAGACGGCCTTTGTAATTAAAAAAGTACCTCTTGAGTAAAGCACGTAGGTGTCGTGTGCTGCTCACTCACTCCCGCGTTGCACCCATGTGGCTAACTAGTCAAACACAACATAACAATCAAATGAATTCAGGATGACATAATATTGTAATTGTATTACTATTGATGGAGGAGCCCCTCACAAGGTACCGTATCCCTCCTGGGGCCGTCCAGTCCATGCCACGTCACGTCATGCCCGGTCATGTCATGTCACTGTCATGTCACATGACTGACAAGTTCAATCCGGTGTAATAGCTGAAAGCGTTGTTCGGGTATGATGCCATGTGGCCGAAAGCTTTTAATCGGGTATGACGTCACATGGCTGAAAGCTTTTCACTGGGTATGATGTCACATCACGGAAAGCGTAATCGGCTTTCATGTCACATGACTGAAAGCTTAACTTCGGGTACTACACCGCATACAGATTGTGTCCTAGAGCAGGACAAAACCTGGACCTGGTGGTGCTCCGAAGCAGGACTGAAAGCTTTCCGGGCATGTCAGTCGCACGACGAAGGCTCAGGGAATGAGGGAGTGTGCAGTACACTCGCTGCAAGTACAACTCCAAGCGAGCCCTGCAGGTGTGGCATGAAGGCCTGACAGTGCCTCAAGCCTGAGCTTCCGGCCACCAAGAGATGACACCTCAAGGGCCGTTCTTCTTCGAGTTTGTTTGATTGTCAAAGAAACAACTCAAAACCGACAGCCTTTTCTTATTCTTTTGAATTGTCGACAGCGGCAGGCTTCAACTGCTCCCTAGGGGCGCCATAGCGTAGGGACCATCAGGTGCCCGGGCAGGTACCGCAACCCTGAGCGCTCTCGGTTGGGAAGGGAGACAACATTCGATTCACGCCTTCAGAATCTCCTGCAATTTGCACAATCCATACCTCTCCCACAGGGTTCCGGGTCCCTTGGCGTTCCCAGTGTTCGGGTTCTTGGGGTTCAACCCTGCACCACCATGCGGAAGCGGTTCAGATCCCCTTTGGCTGGACATGAGCAGGCAGGAGACAAGGGATGGGAGAGTCACACACACACACACACACACACACACACACACACATACACACACACACACACACACACACACACATGCATGCACAAGCCCACGCACGCACACGCACACAGGGATGTGCAGCAGATATTGTGGTGGGACGTCCATGTCAGCGGAGCAGGGTCCGCACGTCAGAGAGCATGTGGGAGCTGTCGGGGGAGAGGACCCCTGCGTGGCGCGTCACACCCAGCGGCATGCTCCCGGAGCGGGAAACCGCCGTCTGCAGCATCTCCAGGAGGTGGCTGGACATCTCCCCGATCATGGGCCCCGTGCTCTGCTGGGGAGGGGTTCCCGCCCACTCGGGCTGTCCCATCAGGAAGGCGCTACTCGCGGCAAAGGGCGAAGCCGATGTTGCAACAGGCAACCCTGCGGACTGTCCCGCCCCCATCGGCGGGCCCATGTGCCCGATCCCCGTCATGCAGCCGGTGAGGCCCAAGTGGCGGGCTATCGCGTTCCGCACCGCTGCCGGCTCCTGCGCAGACCACCCATGCCAGATCAGCATTCGACTCGTGCCAGATCAGCGTATATCTGATCCCAGATCAGCCTGTGACTCATTCCAGATAGGCATATCACTTCTCCCAAATCGATTGACATATGATTCATGCCAGATCGGCATATCACTCGTTCCAGATCAGCATATGGCGCATGTCAGATCAGCAAATCACTCATCCATGATCAGCATGTGACTCATGCCAGATCAGCATTTGTGCCTTGAGACCACGCACTTGGTTCACCCATAACCCCGTCCTCAAGGTTGGGCTCTGATTTCCGTAGAGAACCCTGTCCACGGCCATCAGCCACACTGACATGTATAAGTAATACCATTATTGCTCAGCCCCAAGCCTGAAACCCCCCCCCCCTCTGCAGAGGTACAGATCAGAAGTTACTCAGATTATCTTCAGATTTATTTATCCGTACCGGCCCGCTCGAGTCCCGCACGACCGTCGACTTCCAACCTTTTACACTCAGACCAACACCGACTCCCACCCTTAGTTCAGGAGGTTTTGAAATTTGTAGATTCCCACCGACCCGCTGGAATCCCTCACGTGGGATCCATGAGAAGGCGGGGTGTTGGGGATGACGGTGACGGGCACACACCGAGAGCTGCGCAGAAGCGTCGGGCTGATGCAGGCCCGGGGCCATGAAGGCCGTGGAGTTGCGGGCTCGGGTCCCCAGGGACTCGGGGCGGGCCATGCGGAAGGCCGAGCTCAGGAGGGCCTCCAGGTTGTTGTGAGCCAGTTCCGCGGGAGCGGATTCCGACCGCTGAAGCTGCATAGGAACTTGTGGGGCCACGACAGCCCCTCCGTTCAGTATGGCGGCCCTCATGGACTGCACCATGTCCTTCAGGTGCGCGTTTGCTGCCATCGCCTTCCTGCAAGATGCCGCATGACTTCTGTCACCTCTTCTATCTGTCTGTCTGGTTGAGCGGCTTGCAGGGTCCCTTCCCCCTCCACCCCCCTCCCTCCCCCCCCCTCTCTCTCCCCTCCCTCCCCACCCCCACCCCTCTCTCTGCTGCCCTCCCTCTCCCAGTCAACCTCCTCCCTCCTCCCCGCCATTCTCCCTTCCTGCCTTATAATCAATCAATCTCTCTCTCTCTCTCTCTCTCTCTCTCTCTCTCTCTCTCTCTCTCTCTCTCTCTCTCTCTCTCTCTCTCTCTCTCTCTCTCTCTCACACACACACCACACACACACACACACACACACACACACACACACACACACACACACACACACACACCCACCCCGGGGGGCCGAGGGGCGGTCAAAGCAGTGACAAAGGGGCATGGAAGTGGGGGCAGTACTTGCAGCGGTCTCCCAGGGTGGGCATCCTCTGCAGCAGCGCCTGGTTGTGTGCGGACAGAGTCTCCGCCTTCCGTACCAGCATCACGTTGGCCTGTGTTAGCTGCACTATCTGCATCACATACCAGCATTACATTAGCAGCACTATCTGCATTTCGTACCAGCAGTACGTTGGCCTGTGTTAGACTGCACTGTCTGCAACGAACACCACCCCAGGATGCACATTAATGGGCATGAAGTCACGGTACTTTGCTCTTTGACCCCGCATCCTGCAAAGCTATATGCCTTTGGCGCCAGTTAAAGCACCGCTTGCGAGGGGCAGAGAGAGTGGCCTGTGTGTGTGTGTGTGTGTGTGTGTGTGTGTGTGTGTGTGTGTGTGTGTGTGTGTGTGTGTGTTGAAGGGGGGGCGTGGATGGGTGGTACAGTAGCGAGACCCTGGACCTCAAAGCAAATCTGCTGTACAAAAAGGGCCATCGATGTACCTGCTGCTGGAGGCTCTGGACCTCGATCAGTTTACGTTGGCGGGTGCGACGAGCGCTTTCCCGGTTGCTAGCTCTCCTGCGCTCCCCAAACAAGACTGCACCGTGAGATAATCTCCCACCAAATTGGACCGCAAATAGCCGTTAGTCCCACAGATTTTTCAACACAAGGCAGTTTCCTCGTACTTGTACCCAGTTGGCTGAATGCCCTCGACATAACTGGAACGGCCACTGAGAGGAGAACCGGGAACTTCCTCGAGGGATTTGATGTGCCACAGGGAACTCCCGCGAGACCACATTTCAGCCAGAAATCTCCCACGATCGGGGCTGTCCCGACTCGAAAGGAAGAAATTTGCACTGGAAATCCACAAAATTTCGACCTCGCGGGAGTTCCCAGTGCCACCACAACTTCAGAAAGGGAACCGGGGACGGGCAGTTCTTTCGGGGTTCATTAAAACCCCCTTGCTTTTCCAGAGCAATCCTGGTCTCCCTTTAAGAGTGGGGCGGGGGGCACTGTAGCAAAAGACCCCTCCGGCACGTATATCTAGCGAAGCGGGGGGTTTTGACGTCATCTGAAGTGCATATTTGAATGTCGGAGGAGGTGAGAAGGGCAAGGAGGTGAGTGGGGCGTGGCCCACCTCTTGCGCTGACGGTCCTCTTCAGAGTCTTCTGCTGCAGCACCTTTGTCGTCTTCATTGTCTTCTGTATCTTGTTGTTCAGCATCCATGCTCATGTCGCCCTCCCTGCAGCCCCGTCCTGACCCTGATTCCGATGATCACTTAATCATACAACTGGCAATAAACAGTGTCACAATGATGTTCATCCAGATGATCCATTAATAATAAAACATGATCTGCAAGAATGATGCAAGAACCATCATCTGCAAAAATCATGCAGCATGATCCCCTTATAATGAGACATCAACATGCATCTGCAAGAATCATAGTCTGAGCCGTGCAACTGCAGTAACCAAAGACGGCAGTTGCAGTCGATGCAGTCGCAGTACTTGAATGGATCTATGCCCAGAGTGTGAAGCAAGCGGTGTAACTAAAAGTAATTTGAAAAGGGGGAAGGCCCGGATGATGTATGGCGAAGAGCGGTTAACCGCGATATTTTGTTCAAAAACATCTCGGAAAGAATATCTTTGAAAAATCTTGGAATGAACAGCTTTCTGGGGAAGAGCCGAACCTTGGCGGTTGTCCTGCAGGGTCTGCTGGGGGACTGGCCTCCCGGGGAGCCTCGTCCTGCTTTGCGGCGTGGTCGTCCTCCGACACGCCCTGTGACGTGATGCTGATCTGGGATAGGTCGTTGGAAAGGGCGGTGGACATGGTTGACTGCATGCGTGCGGTTTCCTCGCCGCTCCCCGCCTCGGGAAGGCTTTCTCCCAGCTTCCACGACGGTGCACGGGAGGCTTGCCCGTCCCCCGTGCGGTCCCGCAGGCGCCCCGATGCGTACCGCGCAAGGGAGCTATCCAGCAGCTGCGGCTGCGGCACCTGCACAACAGTGGCCATTAGCCCCTTCACTCCCATTCCTCGCACACGCATGGAAACATGTTCTAGTGCACTATTGTAATTCTCTAATGCAGTTCTCTACTGTAATTTTCTAGTGCAGTTCTCTAATGTAATTCTCTAAGGAACAAACACATGAGGAACTGTGCCTCGGCAGGAACTGCTTGCCTCCTACCCCCCATCCCCCCCCCCCCCCCACAATGGTGATTAATCAAATCATGCATGCCCCCCCCACCCCCCAATCCCCCCCTCCCACAAAATGGTGACTAATCAAAAACAACATGCAAGCACCCAAATGTATGCAGGTTTCAAATTCAAATACAGGGACGGAGACTGGGACACAGGCAGCCTGGAAGTTGCTTAAAAGAAGTCATACCTCGATCATGGGGGGCTTGGGCCAATTCTGCGGGACAATGCGGCGGAAGGCGCCGGTTTGAGAGCCCTGTCGGCTGAGGGTTGTTTGGATGCTCTCTGCGGATGAGGCGGTGGAGGAGGCCCTCAACAGACTGTTCAGATCTGTACCGCACCCACTCATGTGAGACATGTGGGCCCTTGGACCCGTCCCGCACCTCTTCAACAAGACCTTTGCACAGCTTGAGACACAAAGAGAATGAGGGGAAGGGTACATGATGAGGGGTTTCGCCCTGAACTTGTCCCTGCTTCAAGAGGTTTGCCCGCAGATGGACAACCATATTTCCCACATGAATGCATAACCCAATAGTAAGTGTTTAGCTGTCACAAAATTTCTTGGCCCCACCTCTCGCAAATGCTGGTTCTTATATGACACATAAGATCTTTCATGGGGATCCCTCTTCCACTGCGGAGCAGCGCACAGAGTGCCATTGTTTAAAAGGCTCTTAAACAATGGAAGGTGAGGTGTTGTATTGAGAAGACCCATTAGTATGCCGCCCCCCCCCCTCTCCCAAAACTCTTTCCTAAAAGCACGTGTTTCCTTTAGGAGCATAGGGAAAAATTCTGCTTAGATGTCTGCCATGTAAATTTGAATCCCATCGTGGCCACGTGATAGCCGCCGGACGGCCCCGTGCTGGTTTCCCCGGATTGGCAATTGGCATCCGCTTCGACGCTTCGGAGTTCGCCCCGATGCTTGGCGGACTGCATTGACGGCAACGGTTCCCCCTGATTTACACTGAACGTCCGATGCTAATCTGTCCGCACCGGAACGGCGAGGAGAATGGGCATATAAACGTCGAAATACAGCATCGCCTAAGATAGAAGAAGAGTGGGACACTGGGAAGGTTGCCAAAGTCTTGACAACCGAATCACGTACCGTAAGCCCTGTTTCCGTACTGCTGCACCTTTTTGTTCAAGTCATCTCCACATGCAAGGCTTGTTCCATCTGTTACCAGTCGCCAATCAGGTTTCATCAGCTCGTTGCCTAAACCGCTTGTTCTCCTCCGAGTTCCCTCTCTTACTTCGAATAGACATGAAGTTAACTTTCACCTGACAATTTCACCATCTTGAATTCCTTTAAATTATCCAAGAGGCCTCTGGTTCTATACAATGGGAGCCGTAAGTAGAGACATGGTAGCATCTTGCAGGTTCCAACGGAAAAGAAGTGACGCGCTGATGAGCTGGATCCAGTGGAATGTAACACAGACATATCCTAGTAAAATAATTGAAGGAGTTCTTGCATTTCAAACAATCTGTGAAAATTTGGCAAAAACAGAGAACCGAAACCACGAATACGGTGAAGGGCCATGTTAGGTCCAAGGAACCACAGCAGCACAAATTTCAGGTCTGAATTGTATCGTTCAATGGTGAGATTCTATTATATACTCCGAACAGAAAGTCTGGTACGGCAGTGGTTACATTGGCTAC
>KV908393.1:495097-497845 GCA_002005505.1 Botryococcus braunii
ACGTACCAGGTACTTTACGACAAGAGTAAGATCCTGCCGGACGTACTGTAACACAAAGGACCAAAGGATCCGAGACACACTTGGACGTCCCCAGGGCGAAGGTTTATCTAGGCATGAAAGGTGCGTTATGCAACCTGCAGGAGGTTCCCTCCCTGATGGTTATGCTTACATTGTGCATCGGTACATTGTGTACCGGTGCAATTGCAAGCCCGTAGGACCGGCGGGTTCTTATTGTACTGGAGTCATAGGAGTGCAAATGAGGTCAGGAGGGTCCACATGAGCTCCACACGAGGTCCACGTGACTTCAATGTACACATGTTTTGCCTTGTGGTAGCCAAAAAATGAGGTGGCATTTTGTCCTTTTCCTCCATGCTGCAGTTCAAAGGGAGCTACAAAAGTTGCACGGCTTGTCCAACGGTGCGTCTTTAGGAGCGCCTGACCTGTATGCGGCTCGGAGCACAATCATTGTTCCGCTGGGAAAGCATATGAAGAGTGGATAATTTCCACTCCTCCAGGCATGAGAGTGGCTGTGAAAGGCTGCTGTCCTCGGATTCCATAGAGACCAAAAGTCAATACAAAACCTGCGAATCAGCCCCATGTAGGTGGCCAGGCATACCTGGTCCTTGAGGTGGCCATGGGCCTCCTGGGTGGTGAAATTCAGCGTCCTGTAGGAGGCAAGGGCATAGTCGGTCCTCGAGGTGGATCTTTTGGGCCGTGAAGATCATCGTCATGTAGGTGGCCTGGCATAGTTGGTCTTCGAGGTGGATCTTCTGGATTGTGAATTTCACTTGTGAAGGCAAACCAACGTCAGCCGACTCCGGTGAAGGCCCACTACTAGTAGAGACCCCTGGTGAAATTCATGTAGTTTGATGCTGAATTCAGAGGGAACGCATCAAAAAAGATACTCATATGCGATGCATGTGTTTTAACATCCGATCTCTATGGTTGTTTAAAAGCGTTTAATTATATGGCCACAGCAACCTGCCTTGCAGCTCCCATATGCGATGCATGTGTTTTAACATCCGATCTCTATGGTTGTTTACAAGCGTTTAATGATATGGCCACAGCAACCTGCCTTGACTGGAACCGCTTTGTTGCTGTGGCATAGTTAAGACCCACTGCACGGCCGCCAGGTCCACTTCATAGTTTTACGGGACACTGCTCATGGTCATAGATATACATGACACATGTCTCACGTGCACACACGTGGGACATTGCTCATATGCTCATACATGAGACATGCCTCATGTGCACATGCATGAGACATTGCTCATATGCTCATACATGAGACATGCCTCATGTGCACATACATGAGACATTGCTCATATAGATTGATATATCTATGTATACGTATATCCACAGGTAGCAATTGCAAGTCTTAAGTGCTCGGCATACATGAGACATTACTCATATTCACAGACACGCAGGGAGCAGCTGCTCGGATCGTTCCAAGTACGCGTACGCCATGGCCAGCAGTTGCCATATGTACATCCGGCTGTACATTTACTAAAAGAGCATGCAGCAGCCATGTTGGCAAGCGCGAAATGTTCCCACAAGCATGCTGAGGCCCTGATCAGGCTCATTTAAGCATGTGAATATGACTCTTAACTTGTCGAAGGGTTGCGAAACAGCCCTGCAGGCTGTACGATGCAGTGGAAGTGTACCTGTTAGGTTATGGGCATTCGGCGTATCCTGCACACACGCAGACAGGTCGTAAGTGTATGCCCCTCCAGCTACAGTCCAAGCCGACTGTCTGCACTTGAGCACAGCAACTGTATAAACAAGACTAGCATCGGACGAGCCCAGCATCTTTTTACCACAGTTCCGTTAAATGAACGGTCTGTCAATGAGCTTACTCTCCACGGATAAGACTCTTGACGGCTACGAGCAAGTACCTTCCTCTCCTCAATCCAGACTCTGTCCCCTAGCTGTTTGGGAGGCTGGATTGTACACTAAGATGGTTCACTTACACTGCAGCAACCACACATGAACACAATACCACTAAACACCATGCGTCACCTCACCTGTACACATGCAGACAGGTCGTAAGTGTATGCTCCTCCAGCTACAGTCCAAGCCGACTGTCTGCACTTCAGCACAGCAACTGTATAAACAAGACTAGCATCTGAAGTGCCCAGCATCTTTTTACCAGAGTTGCCCGACTGTGCAGTGACCGCTGCTTTAATAGTCTTTCCACAACACCGCGTGATCAGGATCAGATTGTACCTTATGTCAGAAAACCAACCACATCTAATCGTGTCTTAAGGTACCTTATGTTGACAATGGACCCATATCCTAATATTGTACACGTGAAGATCACCTAAAGCACAAGGCATCCAATGATAATGTTCATAACTCAACAGTACCTCTCATGGCCATAAGAAATACTTGCGCCACACTTGCGTTCTTGTGCCTATATGCCGCACACTTACTCTAATTCCTCCGACCCAAAACTTCGCGCTCCTGTAGGATATGACAAGATCGATCTCTCTCTCTCTCTCTCTCTCTCTCTCTCTCTCTCCTCTCTCTCTCTCTCTCTCTCCTCTCTCTCTCTCTCTCTCTCTCTCCTCTCTCTCTCTCTCTCTCTCTCTCTCTCTCTCTCTCTCTCCTCTCTCTCTTCCACCCCCCCCCGTCCCCCATTCCCTCCCTCCCTCTCCCTCTCCTCCCCCCCCCCTTCTCCTCCTCTCCTCTCTCCTCTCTCTCTCTCTCTCTCTCTCTCTCTCCTCTCTCTCTCTCTCTCTCTCTCTC
>KV908393.1:507124-519624 GCA_002005505.1 Botryococcus braunii
AACGCCTGCTGGGGCAGCTCTATCGTATTTCTGTGCAAGACCCTGACATGCGGCTTATGAACCTCAACGACCTCAAGGCTGCTTCTGACTTATACCAGGTACACCTATGTAGCACGTTTGTCAAGCACGCCTGGGCGGTACCGAACGAAATATGCAGGCGCTAGCAGAAGTGATCACTCCTTAGAGACGGCATATTCGATGAGTACATGTCGAGCATTCCTCATACGGGACCCCAGCTCGGCTAAGTGAAGGGCCCCAGCGTTGTCGGTAATGTCTGCCTGCTAGATCAGTAGAATGAACTCATTTCTTTGCAAAGAAATACATTTGGTTGGTAGGATTGATAGCCTACACTGCTTGAGCCCTATTTCGTTTGGTTCCCCTCCCTCCCCCCCCCCTTGGGCGGGGGGGAGGGGTGGCAATGCTATATATGGGGAAGCCTAGATAATTTGAACATGTGTTGAGAGACCTCAATCCCAGACCCCCCATTTTCCACCTTAACGAAGCGTTTTGGGGAGGTGTGCAGCTATTGCTTTGGAGACCTGCAGAACTGCTGAACGGGCGGATGGCAATGATTGGTGAGTGTACCCCACCCCCCCCCCCCGCCCGGGGACCCCGGGGAGGGCTATCTGACTCTTGTCTTGCAAATTGATCATGGATCAGTATACTACTAGCTACCCAACTACGTAGCTACCCAACTCTCCAGTCGGTAATCTTTTGGGGATCCCATGCTTGTTGGAGCAATTATGTAGCTTTAGGATCATGCGAAGCCAGGCTCAAATGCATATATTAATATTCCTATATAAGCCTGTATCACTGGCCATTGCATTAATCATTGAAAGAAAGAAGGGAATGAAATACGTAGGCAACTTCAGGACTTGTGCAGCACAAATGAGCCAAAGTTCTCCATCTTTTCTTTTTCGTTTTGTGAATGGTGTGGTCGGCAACTCCCAAGGAAACTTGAATACAGGCTGCGTTGCAACCTCCAACTGATTGCCTTAGCCGTATACGTATCGGACGTTTGCAAACATTTGCAATTTTGGAAGGGAATGCACGTTCCTTCAGATTGTGGTCTTGACAACGTCGTCAACCTTCAAATAAAATTGATCAATGTGTTGGTTTTGAACGTGTGGTCTTGACAACGTGGTTAGCCTTCCTGAAGGAAGCTTCGATGGAAGTATTGGACCAAGGTCGGGACGTCAGAACGTTTGCTACTTAAGTGGCCGGGCTGCAGGATTTGTGACGGGCGTGGGACGAGAACTCCTCACAGGGGAGACTATCTGGGCTCAGCTGGCTCGAAACCCGTTTGCCTACCTCCTGGCATATTCGATGGTGGTGGGGGCATCTTTGCTGAACCGGTACACTCCTCTTCTGCTTCTTCTTGTTCTCCTGTTCTGCTTTAAATTTACGTATTGACCCGGCATGCAGAAAGGGCTGTGTGCGCACCCAGTCCTTTCTACATCTATCAATAGCTATCTACATTTGACATTATACAGTTGATGGGATATTCCAGACTATCAGTATTCCATATGTTAGTTATGTACAAAGCATTCTAGATTTCTTATTTTCTGTATCGTTGTTCTCTTCATGAAAAATGATGTACTTTCAATACATCCTTCCCACATAGTGTGACAAGAGTCAAGCAGGTAATACCACCACTTGGACATATTCTGATCCAATTTAGTGGTCCACATCGCGATCCGCGACAGTTTTTGAGGTTTACATGAAGGAAGTTAACAGTATTGTACAGTACTGTAACTTCTCCACTCTGCTTGGTAGATCGCTCAACACTTGTAGAACCACTATTCTGGGGCCTCTTGATGCATCATATGATTCACAACGTTGGTAAATTCAACACCGGTGTTGAATTTACCGGTGTTAAATTACGGTACCGTGGATTGGTTTAACCTGTTGGTAGCTTTAACACCGTCGTGATAGTGGACGAGGTCACACTGGCAAGCCTGGGTGTTGAAATCTGGCACGTTAATGCAGGGCGTATGGTTCTCCAACGAAGGGGATTGGGCCCTTTACCCGCACTGCGGAGCTCTGGAATGGCAGGTGCGCATCGATGGATATCTCGTTCCTCATATGTATACACAGATCTGCAGCAACTACTCGTATTGTTGGCATTGGACGCTCCTTCACTTCGTGCGAGTGTGTTATAACATCCTCCTCATGTTAGTCCCTGTTAATAATTACGTCCTCCTCCTGTTAGCCCCTGTCGAAGTTCCCATTCATTAGCACTCGGCCACTATGGTGGATGGAATCTCTTTCGTTTGTGAAAGTGGGATGATTTCCAGCAAAGGACATAGAGGGAGGAGATGAGGTTTTGACCAGGACAGTTTATGCAAGCCTCCTCTTCCTCCTCCGCTTATAGACATGTTTATAAATTTTCTAAATTACGCTTGCCTTCCATCCTCTTCCTCTTCCTTTTGGTACGCTTGTTGCTTTCAGCACCCGCCGCCTGAGGGAACTAAAAGAAGCCATTACAAAAAGTGTGTACACGCTTCTTTCAGTCCCGCGCCTCTAGTTACCCTTGAGGCTTGGCCAGGCTTAGTTCATTAGTTGACCCTTCTCCCATAGGACGTTTTGACCCCTGCATGAGTCGTGCATATATGCACTCCTATGTTATAATCGTACATGCAAAACCCTGCCCTTCCACGTCTTTGTATTGGTGGGAGTTGACATGTTCACCCCAGCATGTGGCGTAAATGCAAGTTTTGCTGTTCCACCTCTTCGTAACACAAAGAGGTTTGCGCGAGCGGTTGTGTACGTGGCTATAAGGTTATGCATCGTACACCCGCTTACTGCATCCTGTACCCGCTTGTCTTTGTCGAAGCGATGGCCGCTCTTTGAGGAGCGTGGCCCTGCTTGTGACCAACATGCACTATATGGTCCAATCTTGTCATAATTCGATGTGGGTTGAAGGTGCGGGCAAACATTCTGTAATACAGGCAAAGCATGGAGCATGCTGAAGTGCACATTCCTAGTTCCATGTTTATGTCACTATAGTCCCTAGCTTGAAGCCTTTTCCCGTTTGTTTTGGACGTGTAACCCAGAGCTCTAGCTACGTAGCTCTGGTTTACACCAGTACACAGTATACTACCGGTAATAGACTAGTACTGGTGCCATTCAGAGTATACTCTGAATCCACATGTGGTGCACTCCTAGTGTTTCATATATAAAGCTACCAGAGCTTGGGGTTTACCGTTTGAAGTTCATGGTTGAAAGAAAGGATGGAATATGAACTGTACAGGAGCAGTAAGTTTGTGGGATGGGGTTCGCAGGGCTGCTATGGTAGGATTTGCCATTCAGGCATACCTGGAGTACAACGTGGAGTTGCGCAAGGCGGCTTTTCTGTACCTGCAGCAGCTGCAGCACATGCAGGTTCCAGGCATCAACACGTGATATCACGTGCCATCGACACCATGTGCTACATAGATTAGGTTGAGGCAGACGCATAACAGCTGCCAATTACATCTTGCTTTTGCACTAATTCTTTTTGACTACCTAATTTATTCCTTTTAAAGGCGCATAGGAGCACTGGTCGTAATTGCTTGCCAGGTTTACCACGTGGCAGCAGCTGCATGCAGCTTGAGCCATAGCTACAGCTCAATTGAGGGCAATATGCGGCACCTTTGGCAGATTCAGATGTGGCAGTGCACGTGCAGATGCGGACATGCTATGCGCAAGCTCTTTCAGATGTAGGAAACAACATTGATCATGGGAATTCAACGATGTGTATGTTCACAGGTGAGAACATCATGTGGATGTTAGCTAGCATCCACATGATGTTCTCACCTGTGAACATACAGCGAACATACAGCAACATATAGCAATAGCATGTTTTGAAGGACGTTCAGTATAAGTATAGCCAACGGGATATCTCGGGCTGTGACCTGCTCATTATCTATTGTGCTTGTTGTCTCGAGCGGATCCTGTCCGCAGTGACAATGCGTGAACGTTTACACATGTCATTATTAGGTAAATCAAGATACGTACATTTGGAGTAGGCATAAGCTCGCATGCCTGCAGCCATCTCCTGTGGCCACCTATTCTCCAATGAGAACAGCATACAGAATTTGATGTATCATGTTATCGCAAGTAGAGGTGTATTACAGTGACGCATAAGTTAACTTTGACAAATGCTAGGGAGATTGGGTGGTGGGGTATTTATTACGTAATTGTGTTTGTCAGCACTACCAAGCGATCGGATTTGTATCCTCTACAATGTAAGCAGGTCTGGCAGATGGAATGAACTATCACGGTCGTACTGTCCTCTACATCCACCGCACGCGTGACTTTGTCTTACTCTGCTTGATAACTTTAAATACATTGTATGCCCAAATTCGTGCTTGGATTGACAGCTCAGGTACGTCCATGAAGACACGGAACACATGCACAAAATTCTGCAGGACTTCAAAAGATCAAGGGATGGTTGTCACATGGTGTAAACATCTTTGCTTAGCCTGAGCAATCATCAAACATCTTGCATGCGCTGCAAACCGCGACAGACGTATCAGACATATTGTTTGTATAAGTAGAGTCTCAACTTGTCGAACCCTGACTATCTGTTATGGGCGTTCACGTATGCTCGCACACGGTACAGAGGACAAGTAGATTGTGTAAAATCTAGTCTACGTATTCATAACCCCTCGTTTAGGTAAAAATTGACAACTATAATCTACCATCTTTACCAACTACCTTCGGGAAATTCTGGTCTAATCCGACCAATGCTTCCTCATTTGGATCACAGACAATTGAATGGGACAGCAACTGAACTGCAGTTGTACTGTACTCCAGCTGGCGGCTGTTGTCTCAATCCCATTGGGCCACCATTAATCCCTGCCACCTATTATTCAAACAACCTCTAAGGGCCATACTTGTACCAGCAAACAAGTACTAGTACAATTCATCGGGGACGGCAATTGCCCTGACACAGACACCAAGGGCAGTACAGGTACCACACCACTTCGGCCAACCCCACCAAGAAGCAGTTTTTGCATTGACGGACTGTGATGCCAACAGCCAGTGTTATGGACCAAAAAAGCAATGCACACCAAGCAAATTCATGTCCGAAAAAATCGGGCATGTTTGCCAAAAACCAAGGCAAGCCATGCAGATGCCTGCCCGCAGAATCCCAGGCACATGCCTGGAGCCTTGTGTGGTGTTTTACCTGTGATTTGCAGAACATAGAAAGTGCACGAGACGGCCCCAACTCAACAGAGCGTTCCCTTGATTATGCGCTCCCATGAAACCCAAAAAAGAATATAACATCATGAATCGCCAGTGCACGCCTGTAAGATCACAAGCTAGCGTTGGATAAAGGGATGGGCAGGGCAACCCAAAGCCAGCAGTACCAGAATTGTTACTGCCATTAACGGCAGACTTACAAGGCAGTGCTCCACGGGTGGGCGAGGTACACCTATAGTGATATGGTGATGGACATCTGACCATGAGCGATGCCACGTGGCAGAAGAAGACACTATGTGCACGTGGATAAGCATTGGCTTCGATGCAGATCTTAAGGGTCTCCTCATATGCAACAACAAGATTAAAATCCGACATTTGGGCTGCTTTATATGCAACAACAGGATCGGAGTCCGACATGTTGGGCGCCTTCAAGGCTTAGGCGGCCCAACAGCCTGAACACGAAAGGAATCTTCAACCCCCGCAAAGGACTCCCACGCTCTTGGGCCAACAGAGAAAAAGCGACGGACCCATGAGCAAGGCACCAAGCAATGAAGATAAACAGGGATATGTTGTGGAGTGGAAGGCTTGAAGGCCGGCTTGCCCTCCTCTCCCTAAGCCTTAGTCGCAGGACGGCAGCCTCGTCACCCGTACCATAGATCCGTGTGTCCAAAAATCGAAAGCGTGAAAAACCGGCACCCATGTCTGCACTCGCACACTTTCCCCTGCTTGCAGCAAGCACATCTCTTCTCTCCTTCTGCTTTTTCTTTGGGGGGGGGGGGTCCCAGAAGGAGAGGGGGGGGAGAGTGCGGAGGCTCTGGAACCCCGCCCACATCCCCGCCTCAACCCCGCACACTCAATACACACCCCGCCTCAACGCCGCCCACCGGTCAGGAGGGTGCGCAGGTCTGGCAGCCCAAAAGGATTGCCTTGGAAAGGATTTGGGAACTGGAAGGTCTCCCCACCCGCTCCCGCACCCGCTCCCGCATCCCCCGCCGCCTGGGTCCTGAGCGGGGCGGCGTTCTGCGGGAGGGCCATGAGGCGCTGTACCACTGGCTGCAGACACTGACCAATCAGCGCCATGCCTGCGCCAGGCCCCCAAACACACCGCTCTAGTTTCCACGCAACTCCACAGCTGCACCAGGAGATGTGTGCACCAGCTCCTCTTCTGTGGCGATAGGGCAGTTCCTGCTTGCATGCATGTGCACACTGTTTTGCACCACCACGGCACAGAAAACATCGTTGAATGATCACTAGCTTCAAAATTTGCTTTCTCTTGGGCTTCTCTCTCCATTTTTTAATTAGTTTTCCGAAACAAACCAGTTTGTTACAGCGCGTTGGCCCTCCCCAATTTCCCGTGACCTTTTGTGTGCGTGCGTGGGTGTGCGTGTGCGTGCGTGCGCGGGCGCATGCGTGTGCGTGTGTGTGTGTGTGTGTGTGTGTGTGTGTGTGTGTGTGTGTGTGTGTGTGTGTGTGTGTGTGTGTGTGTGTGTGTGTGTGTGTGTTTGGAAGTGGTGGGCACCAGATAGGGAAGCCTCGGGGACTGGTTGTTGGCAGGTGACCTCAAAAAGAGGCCCTTGGCTTGTATCCGCCACGCCTCACACATAGCATTGCCTTGGCAGTGATGAATCAGGACCACAGAGGGTGTGATTTGGCACGGCAGGCGTTGATGGCTCCATCAACGCCTGCCGTGCCACAGAGTCTGGGTAAGGCAAAGCAGGACGATCGAGGAGCATAACCTGAAGAGGACGGGGCATGAGGGGGAGGGAGAGGGGGAACAACATCCGGGATTGGGAGGTTTCTCTGATGAGAAAACAGCCTGAGGACGAGTCTCAGATTTAACAAGCTACAGACATCCTCGGTGGTTGATTCCAGTAAAGCGTCTACTACACCCTGTTCATATGCAATGTACTGCATGCGCCTCCCCTTCCCCCTCTCCATGGGGCAAAAAAGAAAGCGGGGCCAGTCATGGATGGCACTAGCAGGGCACGTTTGGAGGCCAACCTCGGGCATTGGGGTGGGTGCCGTCGCCCTGGATGTCGCGGTTCAGGGGTGAGGTGCGGAAGTCAGTTCCGCAGTCTACATATGTCAGCCGGTAGTCGTTACTGGCCAAGTACTGCACTTCTCCCCAGAACCGCCCTTAGGAACTGCCCTAATGCAACACAGAATACCTAGTTCCCTGAAGCTGCACTCCATGTCGCCCAAGCCCACCCCGCCCCACCCTATCCCAATCCCATACCGCCCCTCCCCGCCTTGGATACGTTTGCCACAGGGCTGTAAATACAGACTCGTTTGTTGCTGTTGTGACAAACTCTCTTTTTCAGCCCCCTCACTCCCTCTGTTTCCCCAATCCCTACCCCTCTCGCTCCCTCCCTCTCTTTCTCTCTCTCTCTCTCTCTCTCTCTCTCTCTCTCTCTCTCTCTCTCTCTCTCTCTCTCTCTCTCTCTCTCTCTCTCTCTCTCTGTCTCTCTCTCTCTCTCTCCCCCCTCACACCCACACACACACACACACACACACACACACACACACACACACACACACACACACACACACACACACACACACACACACACACCCCTACACCATCACACACAAACAGCGCGGGGGAGGGGGGAGGATATTGACGGTTGGGATTGCCACTGTAGATGCTGACTGGAGTGGTGGGGGCGGGGGGGGGGGGGGACCTGATAGAGAGTATTGACGCGCTGCATGGGCTCGGTATACTGGTTGGGCCAGCGGAAGGCTTCCACATTGTCCGCATAGCTGGCCCCTCGGGGCAGCAGCCCCATCAGAACCACGCGAGCCTCCGGCCACTGGGTGTGGATCAGGTTCAGAATGTCCAGCACCCTGCAGCGGCACCCCGCCCCCTCAGACCCATGGCGGTGGTGTCCCCCAGTTAAGCTGGTGCAGAAATTGGGAGATCTCGAATCTCTCCCTGCCTCCACCACTACCTTCCCTCTTTTTCGCTCATGATCTTGCTTTCTCCGCTTTCTCTCTCACTCTCACAATCTCCCTCCAAGGCGTCGCGTGCCGCGCCTACCAAACTCCCCGCTCTCTCTTGGTGTGTGTGTATGTGTGTGTGGGTGTGTGTGTGTGTGTGTGTGTGTGTGTGTGTGTGTGTGTGTGTGTGTGTGTGTGTGTGTGTGTGTGTGTGTGTTCGCGCACGCGCGCAAGGCAGTCTCTCTCTCTCTCTCTCTCTCTCTCTCTCTCTCTCTCTCTCTCTCTCTCTCTCTCTCTCTCTCTCTCTCTCTCTCTCTCTCTCTCTCTCTCTCTCTCTCTATCCCTCTCCCTCTCCCTCTCCCTCTCCCTCTCCCTCCCTCCCTCCCTCCCTCGCTCCCTCCGCGGTCTCCCTGTCTCTCCCCCCCTCCTCCTTCTTCCTCCCTGCCCTCAACCTTCCCCCACTCTTTGCGTGTGGTTGTGTCTGCACACAGCCACTCTGGATTGACTCAGGGGCCGGGAGGAAGTGCAGGGAGGCGCACCTCAGGTACAGGTTGTTGGGCTCGGCGACCACAGCGCTCCCGTCAGTGGAGTTGTCGTTGCACCAGGCCGACATTAGATCGTTCGTGCCGATCAGGAGCACCACCACCCGCGGGGCGCGCGCTGGCATCTCGCCATTCTCCATTCGCCACAGCAGGTTGTAGGCCTGGTCGCCTGTTCAAGCAACCTCCCCCTCATGGCATGGCCTGGTCGCGTGTCAAGCAACCTCCCCCTCATGTCAAGGCCTGGCCGCCTGCCCAAGCAAGTTTTCACACATGTCCAGGCCAGGTTGGATTTTGACCTCCTCACGGCCTGGTTGGATCCTCATCCTCCATCCTACACCATCCTCGAGGCCTGGCGGGATTTTCACCGCTCTCAAGGCCTGGTTTGGATTTCCAGCACCTCCATGAAAGGCCATGATTTGCCATGGTCAGGCAGCACCCTCGTGTCAAGACCCGGGATGCCTGTTCAGGCAGTCCCTCGTGTCAAAGCCCCAGATGCGTGTTCAGGCAGTGCTTTCATGTCAATGCGCCGGATGCCTATTCAGGCAGTGCCCTCATGTCAAGATCGGGTTGCCTGTCCAGGCAATGCCCTTATGTCAAGCCTTCGCATGCCTGTTTAGGCAGTGCCTTCATGTCACGATCGGGTTGCCTGTTCAGGCAGTGGCCTCATGTCAAGTTCGGGTTGCTTATTCAGGCAATGCCCTCATGTCAAGGCCCTGGATGCCTGTGGCTGCAAGCACTTGCGCTTATTACCCTGCCGGCAGGTTGTGGGGCCCAATGCCTGATCAACGCCACGCGCCGCTGTACCCTAACGCAGCCACCTTGCCTGATCAAGCCATTCCCCCGCTATATCCCAATGCATGCTTTAGGATACGTTGCCTGCTCAAATCACTTCCCCAAGTCCCTGTCCCTTTCTCCCATTCCTGCATGCCTACTCCGGGTACGCGGGTTACCAGGAGGGGGGTGGCAGGGGGGTGGCAGGGGGGGTGGGGCCTAAGGGTGGTGGAAGGCTGGGGGCACAACACTGTTCCCCCTTTGGAAACCCTGTTCCTCGGGGGCTCTCTGTATTAAATTGAATTCTCCTGCGGGCATGGGGGCGCACTTGCATGTGTGTGTGTGCCTGGTGTGTGTGTGTGTGTGTGTGTGTGTGTGTGTGTGTGTGTGTGTGTGTGTGTGTGTGTGTGTGTGTGTGTGCGTGTGTGTGCGTGCGCGTGAGAGAGAATTCTTGTGTGTGTATGTGCGTGTGCGTGCGTGAGAGAATGTGTGTGTGTGTGTGTGTGTCTGTGTCTGTGTGTGTGTGTGTGTGTGTGTGTGTGTGTGTGTGTGTGTGTGTGTGTGGTTGTGGTGTGGCTCTCTTGCCCCAGGGTCCCCCCTCTATCTCCCTGCGCCCTCCCTCTCTTCACATGTCTGCCAGGCCCCTCCCGAGTCTGTCGTGCCAACTGGGGTGGTACACATCCCATCCATCTTCGATGTGTAGCACCCCAGTTGGCACGACCTTCGATGTGTACACATCGACGATGGAGGGGTTGTGTACCACCCAAGTCGGCACCCCCCTGGCTCTTTGAGGAAGCCCATGCATCCCCGCCCCCCATCCCTTCCTATCCCCCGGTCGCTTTAAACTGCCTCAAACTACTGCGTTTATCCCTTGTTTGCCCCTTCCCCACCTCCTCTCTTTCTCTTTCTCACTCTCTTCCCCTTCCCCTTCTTCCACTTCCTCTCTTTAATCTCCCCTTGCCCTTCCTCTTCCACCTCCTCCTCCACTTGCTCCTTCCTCCACCTCCTCCCTCCCTCCCCCACCTCTCTGTTTCTCCCCCGTCCCCGTCTCCTCCGCCTCTCTGCCATCTCCTTCTCGCTCTGCCCACTCTTGTCCTTGTGCCCCCTCCCCCGTCGCCACCCTTCTTCCCTTCCCCCCCCCCCCACTCTTTGTCACTCTCTTGCCTCTTTGGCCCTGCAGGCGGTACATCTCTCTCTCACGTGGGGAGATGCATGCCCTTCCGCATGCTACTCTATGTCAAACTCCTTAAAGGAGAAAAACCCTAAAAAAAGGGGGGGGGGAGATATTAAAAAGTGGCCTTGTAATGACAGTTCTGGGAATCGAACCTGCGATGCCTAGAATCCCTGCCCGGTACTGGCTGCCAAAGTACCGGTTGAAGACATCTGGGATTCCGGTTGTGGGCGTCCATAATCTCCCCGTTGAGTAGCCGCTCCAGTTCTCAGTGATGGAGTCACCATAGAACACCAGATCCCAACCCTGCAAGGACCCTGAGAGTCAAATACGCACAATAGCATCAAGCAACGGCTTGCAAATAGTGGCTCCCTCAGCAGCCTGCTGCTGAGGGAGCCCCTTTTTGGGTGCCTGAAAAGTCTGTCAAGTGTCCGAACCCATAAGACTCCCTCCAATGTGAGAGTCCCTCCAAAAAGAGACTATTCTCCAATATGAGACTCCCTCCAGAATGCGACTCCCTCCAGTATAAAACTGACACTAACGTGAGATTCTCTCCAATCTGAAACTCCCTCCAATATGAGACTCCCTCCGAAATGAGATTCCCTCCAACATAAAGCTCACGCTAACGTGAGATTGTCTCCGATGTGAAACTCCCTCCAATGTGAGACTTTCTCCAAAACGAGATCCCCTCCAATATGAAACTCACGCTGACGTGAGATTCTCTCCAATGTGAAACTCCCTCCAATATGAGACCCCCCCTTTGTTTGTTTGGGGGGGAGGGGGGTGGGACACCCCTGTGGAAAGGCAGGAGGGGATCGTGCCTGTGCTCTGTCCGACTGCTGTACTTCCTGTACTAGACGATCATGAGCGTTCGTCCACCCAATACCCGCCGTTGAGGTCCCAGGTGCTGGCTGCATGACTGGTCCCGGTAGACAGGCGTTGTTGCTCTGGGAAACGACGGGAACTGGCAGTTCCAAGGCAAAAGTCAGCAGGAGGAATATGGAAAATCTCCAAAGAAGCCGGAAACTTCCAATGTAACCATTCCTGACGAACCCCCGGATGCTTGTTGGCAACTCTCGGCCGCGAAGGCTCACAGCTGGAGCCATCCCAGACTTACACCACAGTATGCAGCTGTGTGGAGTGCGTGATGTTGCTGGCCTTTGCAACTAAGTTTATTGGTACTGCATAGTTGGTCTTTGTTGTGTTTGTGGTGGCGTTTTTCTTGCCCCACCGCCTGGCTTGACCTGCGTTTTGGCACCAACCGAACCCCCTCAGTGGTTTGCAGCCCCACAGTTCACACCCGATTGATGTCAACTGATGCTTGGAGAAGTTGTTTGATACTGTTCTGGGTCGGTACTACCGTCACGGCGTCCGGTGCTGTTTCGGGTCCGACTTGGCACTCCCAGATCGTTTCTAACCCCAGCAGTTTCATTACAATTACTGCTTAGCAATGCAAGTAATCTGCACATTGTGGGATATGCAGTCAATTCACCGAGCGCTTGGACTGGTGAGAAACGTCATTAGGTATTAGGTGAGTACCGTTCTCAGCCACCCGGGCAGAAAACGGTAAACATCAGTGCCGTGAATACTAGGAGGAAACTCACAAAATGTTACAGTGCAAGTGAATCTTTAATATTGGATGTTATCAATTTAAGAGCCAATCTTTGTTGTGCAAGGCACGGCAGCAAGGGACGTTGATACTGGCCGAAACGAGCGTCGGTCTTCCCTCACCCAGGCAGTAATATACTCCAACTACTACAGAAACTGACAATTCCTACCTAATATATTCGTTATTGATGCTTTGTTAGACCTGAGTGCACATTCAGCACCAGGATCCCGGAAACTCCACGATCTCGCCGGGAAGCACCAGAGCAGTCCTCTGAAAGTGC
>KV908393.1:529624-557124 GCA_002005505.1 Botryococcus braunii
TGCAATAGTTTGTTATCGGCTGCGGTGGTGCTGTGTATGTGGTAGGAGCTCTACGCTCTTTCAAGGTGGGTACGGCTTCGGACAGGGATGGCCTTCGCATTCGCCATCTCCTTGACATCTTAGGGCCCCCTGCCCATGGGGTGGGTTCTTTGGTTTTGGACGGCATTACGTCCCTTCTCAATGTGATCTTCAGGGGCGTCATGCCGGCTGGGTATACGACCTTTTGGGGTCGGTGGCCTTGTCACTCCCCTCCTTAAGCCGCAAGGTGGGATTTGTCCCATTGCGGTGGGGAGTGTTCTGCACCGTCTAGCGTCTAAAAGTGCAGTTAGAGCCGCTTTGCCCGTTGGGGGCCCCTACTTACGCCCCCTTCCAGTAGGCGTTGGAGTTCGTGGTGGCGGGGAGACGCTTGTCCACTCTTTTAACAGGGTGGTGGAGGAGCACCAACACGATAGTTCTTTATCCCTCCTCCAGCTCGATTTCCAAAACGCGTTTAATTTAGTTTCTCTGGCTCGGTGAGTGGCTCAAGTTAGAGCCTCAAGCTCCCAGATCTGCTTTCTTACGTCCTTTTATGTCATGGTGGGGTAGCGAATCTCTTTGTGGGGCCTCACATGGTGTCTGCGGAGCGGGGGAGTGCATCAAGGGGACCCGTTAGCCCCACTCCTTTTTGCCCTTGCTATCCATCCGTTCATCATCTCCCTATCGGAGCGTTTCGGGGATGTCCTCCAGGGGTGGTATCTGGACGATGGGAATGTCATTGGTGATACATCTGTGGTGCGTGCTTTCTTGGAGGCTGTTATTTCCGAGGGTCCGGACTGTGGGATTCATCTTAATTTACAGGAGACTCTCTTATGGTGGCCCACCTTTGATCCTCATTGTAACGAGGGTTTTCCAGCTGATATCCGTCAGTGTCGGGACTTAGGTGTTTGGTTATTACGGGTCCTCTGTCGGCGTCTCGTGTCTTCGTGTCAGCTTTTGTGGGTACTAATTAGTTATAATTAGTATTAAAGGGTTATAAGGCCCTCGAGGTGGTTAGAACGATGGATCGGCTTTCCGTTCTAGATGATCCTCAAGTAGAGCTCCTGCTGCTACGGGCGTGTATGGGGTAATGTAGGATGGTGTATGTGCTCAGGTGCTCTCCCCTTCGGGCTGTTGCTGCAGGGGTGGCTGTCTTCGATGACGGGGTTCACTCCAATCTTAGAAGAATCGTTGTGGGGGAGGGGGAAGGCTTTGGGCCCCTACAAGAGGACATTGCTGCCCTGCCGTTGTCGGGCGGGGCTTTGGGGATTACTAGGGCGAAGGATATTGTCCCTGTGGCGTTTCTTGCGTCGGTTCTCCAGACCCAGGGCGTTCAGGACGAGATTTTAGCAGGGTGGGAGGTGCCCTTCTCCCGATCTTGAGAGGAGGCCAGGGGCGTGTTTGGTGAGGTTTGCCCGCAATTCGAGTGGCAGAGTGTGGACGACGCTTTCCTTGAGTCAGATGTTCAGCACAAGTTGGGCCTGCTTCTTTTAACTATGCGCGCCGGCAGGCCCTGCTTGCGTGGCCTGCTCAAGAGAGGGTCGTTGAAGTGCTTGAATCAGCTGCCCAGCCCCATGCTTCGGGGTGGCTTCAGGCGCTCCCAGTAGAGCGTATGGGCCAGGTCATGTCCCATATAGAATTAAGGTGCCGGCTACGTTATCAGTTGTTGGTCCCTATGTTTCAGGCTGGTACCCCGTGCCCTCGTTGTGTTATGTGCATGAACCGATGGGGGGACCATGCAGTTCAATGCCGTGTGGGTAGAGGAGAGGCAAATACTTATCGCCACAATGCGGTTAGAGATATATTGTTCTGGATGGGGAAGGAGGTTGAGACGATGGTGGTCCGTGAGCCTCCCTTGCCAGTTCGGGTGCTTGGGTTCGAGGCCCGTCGGCCTGACTTAATGTTCCAGGATTGGGAGGGTGGGCGGGATCTTTACATCGACGTCGTCGGCACTTCCCCGCTTTCGCCATCCTACAGCCGAGGGGGAGCCGGGGTTGTGCTTGGTGCGGGTGCTGCGCGGGCTGCCGCTGGCAAACTTGCATCAAACGGGGGTCTCTCTTTGCCTCGTGCTGTTCGCGAAAGCATCTCTCAGGCAGCCGCCCCGGGTAGTCTTCCGCCCCTTCTCCTTTGAAACTCTTGGAGGGTTGGGGGATACGGCGGAGGAGCTTCTGTCGAGGCTTCAGGGCCTCGTCAACCAGGCTGTGGTTGCCCATGAGGATTTGGTGTGGTTCTTAGTACAGCGGCGGGTTAGTTTTGTGATAGCGCGGGCGGTTGGGCGGCAGCTGGCGTCCCGCCTCCCTTGTGGTGGGCAGTCTTCAATTTCCAGGTCTAGGGGTGGGAGGGTTTTGGGGTTTGATTTCCTCTTATTGCAATCAAAGAAATGTGAGGCTTGCCTTCAAGAACAAAAAGAAGACACAGGGAAAGGGGTTTCCTGGGCCTGAAGCACGTAAAACCTTAAACCCTACACAAAGGAGTCAAGGCTGGACACCACTTTGTTTCTGGTTTCATTCATTTTCGGGTCTCTGTAGGCTAGGTATATGTGTGGGCGCTTGCGATAAGAATGATTCTGTAGTGCTGCTTGTTTGTTTCTGGGGGATAGGGTTTAGTTAGATTTCACTGTTTCCTATGTATGAATTTCCTTTTAAAGAAAGAATTTCACCCGAATTGTCCGGTAACCTGGATAGATGGGGTTTGTCTCCTTACAACGTTGTTAACTGCTGTGTAACATTCCGTTGCATGAGGGCCGTATCATATGTGTCAACTAGAAGCTCTGCAGCCTGGATCCCCATCAGGCCATCCTAGGAGCATCTCATATGAAGCACGCATGCATATGCACAGATGGGACATCTTTTGTAACACAGATATGGCAACCAGCAGCTCTAGCAGCTGCTTTAGCAATAGCTGAAGACGGAAGAAGCACCGATCGTGGGATAAGGTAGCCCTAGCTAGTAGGAAGTCAAGCATCGATGCCAAGGGCCGCTGAGATCGGCCATTGGTCGTTGCCCCAATTGGGGCCCCCGTTGCCCCACTTGGAAGTGCTCTTGCACATCCTAATGTGGAGCTTGAAGGGCGAGTTGGGCGTGCAGTGGAGAGTATCCATGCACAGCGTTCCTCGTACCGCGTTGATTTTCTTTCGATTGGTATCTGGCTTGTTGGACATCAACTGAATGGCATTGCCAAAGACCAGCCACGTGGCAGTGCAGGGTGCACGTGGCAGTGCTTAGGTTACTGGTCTGCTGGCTCCATTGAAGGGGGCGTAGGGTACGCCGCGTAGCTATCCTACTGGTACCGCTAAAGGGATACCAGTAAAGATAATGTTTCCTTGACAAAGGGTGTCATATGGCATGCGTGGCAATTGTCTGATCAGCCATTTTCAAAAGCACAGGTGCTACAAGGGTGCCTATTAAGGATCCTGCATCCTGCAATTGCACGACAGCACGCTGGCACTTCAAACCTGGGGAGTTTGGAAGTATCGGTGACTTGCTGCGTACTGTACAGCACCATACCATTACATTGGAGTTCCCCAACCCTGTGCAGACCAATTACAAAAGGATCGGTCTCATGTCGTGTACGGCCGTACAAGTGCCCCATGTCCCTTCCCCACATGAGTGGCCCATGGGGGCTGCCACCTCTGGGCCACCATGGTTTTAGTCAGGAACCTGATTCCTGATTAGGAATCTGAGAGTGGCATGATAGATGATGAGCACTTTGAAGCAACCTCAGACAAGAGAAGAATCTCAAAACCCCGCTTAAGATCGGAAAATTGAGTCAAGTATATACCTTTTTTGAACATATGGAAGGCAGGTCAAACCCGCCTAATGATCATGAGCGAGAAGAGGATGGCCCTCAATGTGACTCCCTTAGGGTATGTGACTGACGTCCCAGCGCTTGGTATCTGCGCATTAAGGCTGTAGTGGATACAAAAGAGCGAGGGAAGATGTCTAGGGCATCCCATATCATGTCGCTTTTACGTTCTAAAGGGTCCTTTACGCGTGACATGTCAATCTGTACGGCTCTATCAAACCGCATGTGGTCAGCTATATAACATCCTAGTTTCCTGAGGTATTGTACAAGCGAACCTGAAAATGCTTCTTGGACTTCTACTATTGCCAATATCATGTCCTTCATGAGGACCTTGTAGTGCAATGAATCAGGCATCATAGCTGCTATATTGTTCCCAACCCCAACCATGCGTAGGATCCAAGTTGACCAAAATGAGAATGTGTTTAATGCACAGTTAATAATACATGTCGGATTCATCCATTGCCCACTTTTTAAATCATAATAATCTGTGCATCTTGATCTTTGCCCAGAGTGATCCGGACAAGCTTAAGAAATTTGCAGAACTCTTCTTAGACGTCTGCAAACCAACTTTCTACTCCTTTCTGGATCGCTGCCCCTCCACCACCCAACCCTCGATGCATGCTGGCGTCAGAAGTGGATATCTAAAGACCTTGTACGTTGGCCAACACACACATCTAAACATCATGCATAGTCATATGACGGGTATCGTGTGTAGCATCCGTACAAGCCGCCTTGTGGATGTGGTGAGGGCAAGCTCCATGTCCACAAGGAGGCTGAGGGACACACGTGTATATGGTACGTACCTCCCTCTCTGGCTGAGGGACACACGTGTACATCCCTCTCTGGCTGAGGGACACACGTGCATCTCCCTCGTTGGCTGACTGCATCTAGCCCACACTGCCCCACGGGTGAAGGAGTCTTTACCCTCTGACCCTTGACGCCTGGTACTTACACCCCGAACTCAGAACTTGACCCCGCGAGACGGCCACAGGACCCGTAACGCTTGGGTTTCCTGCTTTCCCACCCAACCCACCCAAATCGCCCAAAGGCTCTCCTACCACCAGTACTGCTTGAGCGGCGGCCGGCCCAATGAACGGCGCATCTCGTTGAAAGGCTCCACAAGGTCGCGCTCGGTGATAGCCCACCAGCAGCCCTCGATGCAAATTTCGGACAGTCCGGTAAGAGCGGTCAGCTGCAAGAAGCCGCCACTCGCTTGGAATGCCGTGTACAACTTTTTCCAGCGCACCGCGGTATCTGATTCAAACCACATGTGCCCAGGGTAGGGATACGTCCCGATTCTGAGGTACGTCAGCTGTGTGAGTCCCGCCAAGCACCGGATGTCGGCGGCAACATTGGCCCCGTGGGGGATGAGGTCCAGGTCCAAATGCTGGAGGCGGGTCAGCGCCCTCACGACGTCCGCCCGCCGCCACGCCAGGCCCTTTGTTCTGTTGCTCATGAGAAAGACATCACGGGCGAAAGCATCCACGAGGTGCAATGAGAGGTGCGTCAGCCGTGTCAATGACGCAATGCTCCCCCGCAGCCCGCAGTAGTGATCGGTGTGTAAGCCGAGCTCCAGGTGCTCCAATGTGAGGCACAGCGCCAGGGGAGCGGGCGGCGGTACAAGGCAGTCCAGCTCCAGCCTGTTTCTCGCCTTGCACCAGAGCTCGTACGGCTTTCCACGCACGCACCGCTCCAATGGCCACTTCTCCGTACAGACCTTGAGCTTGGTCAGCCGTCTCTGACAACCCAGGGGCCGGGCCACGCCCTCATGGCACAAACCCCCGAAGCATCGCCCCAGCACCAGCTCCTCCAGTTGCGGAGAGGAGCGAAGAAAGCGCTCCAGCACGCCGCCGTCGCCGTCGCTGTCGCCCAACGACAAGGCGCGTAGGCCCCGGATCGCCGTCAGAGGGTCCAGCTTGCCGCATCTCTCGGAGCGGCGCTCATTGCACTTTACGGCCGTCAGCTGCGTGAGCGCTGCCAGCCCCTCCACGACGACCTGTTCGGCCAGAGGCAACATCCCCAGCTCCCGCAGGTTGGGGAGGCCCGCCAACAGAGGTAGCACGTCCCGCCACTCCATCACGCTCCAAGAGCTTCCCACAAGCAACACCCGCAGCCACGCGCTCTGGGACACCAATTCATGCCTCAACGGGCCACCCAAAGCAAGGTAAGTCAACCCAGTTACGCCTGCGAAAGCTGCGGCATCGTAGCCATTTGCATTCAGGCCCAGGCTCTTGAGCTTGATGCGACAGCTGGGAACGTCCAGCAAGGCCAGGTTCCCTCGCCAATCGATGTCGAGCCCAAGATCGGACACGCAGGGGAAAAGGCGCAGGCGGGTGGCCAGCGTGTTGGCAGAAGGCAGCCAACGGTACGGGCCCCAGGGACCGTGAAGAAGGGGCGGATATATGCCGTCCTCCACCACCACTTTTCCGCTCGGGCGCAGGCACAGATGCGTCACCACCAGGATGGATGCCGCGCGCCATGCGGGGCACACCAGGCGCGCCGTCAAGAGAGTCTGCCGATCCAGCTGCCGCAGAATGCTCACCAGCGCGTCCTGTGGCAGGTCCGAGATCCTGCGCGCACACCCGCCCCCCCCCCCCTGCCTCAAAGCCGCAATGTAGGGCGCCTGCCTGGGTGTGAGGGTGGTCGGTGTGAAGCATGCGTGCCCGCGCGCGCGCGCCCGCGTGTGTGTGTGTGTGTGTGTGTGTGTGTGTGTGTGTGTGTGTGTGTGTGTGTGTGTGTGTGTGTGTGTGTGCGCATGCGCGTGCGTGTTGTGTTTGTTGTACTTGCACTTGTTGTTGATGCTGTTGTTGTACTGCACTTGCTATAGTTTTGTATGCTTTATAATATTGATGCGAGTCACATATGTTTCACTCATGCAGCAGCACACTTTGGTTATGAGATAGGAGAGGACAAAGAGGATACTAGGCAATGCATGCAAATAGTGCCAATGCGACCCGTACTGCAACTATCAGAATTCAAGGTGGAGAGTGTCGGGCCTGCTGATCATGCAGAAACATAACTGCACGCAAGGCGCTGACAGCCATATCCATGCAGGCAACCTGAGCTTATTCAATAGACATGACACGAAGATGACCAGGAAACGAGTGAGGCCTACGTAATGGGACTGCCGCCTCTTCCATGCCGTTTTGCAAAAGCTGCCAGGATACGCTCGCAACTTGATGTCCATATGTATCTCTGAAAGCGTTTCTGATGTCCCTGAGACACCCCCATCCTCAGTACATGCTAGGTTTGACAGCCCCTAGCAGATTTCCCAAGCCTGACAAAAGTTCCATGCTTTGGCATACTGTAATGAAATACAACAATGTGCTGCGTGGTGTCCCCTGGGAGGAACCTCCGCATGCATTCACTCTCCGGACTTACAATATGTTTGAACACATCTGTTTCTTCAGGACATCTGTGTTGAAATACGTTTCTGAGGGCACTGTGTTTGTTAAACACTGAGTGAATATGGCAAATTACAATTTTACGCTTGACTCTTAGCAGTTCAAATGTGATGTAGTCAGGTCATTAGGCTGCCTGGATGGCGATGTGTTTCAGGAAGACAGTGGTGCATTCCGCAATAACAACACGGCCAGACGCCTGACAGGGCTGCTGAACATATTACAGAGGAGAAAACGTTTCAGACATCCGGGGGGGGGAGGGGGACCGCATGAGAAAGGGGTCAGCCACAAGTGAAGAAACGCCCAAAGCTTCCTTCTGTATCCTACCTTCATATTGCAACGCCTAGGGTCTTTTGGCCGGCCCATCCTTAGCCTCAGCACATAGGCTCAGGCAAGCTTAACGATTCAGGGCCGCCAATGCCACACTGTCGACGTCAGATCCAGAATGGGGTAGCAGTACTCATGAACCACTTCGACGTTCTTCTGTCCAGATAAGTTAAAAACGAAGTCTAGAAACTGCCTAAATCTAGTATTCAATCGATTTGAAGACTAAAAATTCCGCAAACGTCACTTATCCACCTAGCATGACATCGTCGTCACCAGTGCCTATTGCTCGGCATCGCCCATTACATTCGCAGCATTTATCACAGAAGTTTGCATCTGATTTACAAGCCTGGGGCAGTCATTATTGATTGCACTTACAAGTACGTGCTGCCACTTCAGGTGGTGAGATCGGCAAGCCAGAGAGACGGTGGCTAACGCGGCGATCATTCATCCCATACACTGGTACGGTCGAGGGACGTTACCGTATTATATCCCATAATCCCCCTGCGCCCTACGTACCCTGGACCTGTTCCTGGGGCATTTTAGAGCATACCCATTCCCTAACTCGACCATTGTAAATCCAGTAAATCCAGATGACGACATATCTGCAATTATACTTGTGTACGTGAGATCAAGGCTATATTTGACCTCCAAGAACAAAACAGAAACTAATGTGGACCCCGTCAGGAAAGCCGTGTTGCTGTTTCTGTGCTGGCTTCTGTGGTGCGGGGTGTGATTTCCTCTTATGTAACCAAAATTACTTCACAAAAAAAAAAAAAAAAAAAAAAAGAAGGCGAACACCGTCAGAATCCTAAATCTCATCCGCATTCAGAAACGACATGCCCCCGCTTCCCACGCGCTCTTCATCATTACCCCGCTTCCAAAAGGGCCAAAAACAACGCTGCCGCAAGTACACCCCCCGGAACCGCGCCCAAAGGCCTAACGTTGCCACCAAGTAGCATCTCTCATGTCATGCACACCCATACCCCGTCAAAGACATGGTCACCACCCTTGCCAAAGGAATTCCTACACGTCGTGCGCTACACACTCCCACCAACGCTAGGCGTCAGAAACACGCAAACCAAACATAGGCCCCGCGTCATGCCTCCGCTTTGACCCACGCTGCAACCATAAATATGATGTCCTTTGAAAAGGCCAGCAAAAAACCGCCGTAACCCTCGTCTGGAAAGACCCAAAACCCAGCGAGTGCTGTGTCATCTAACCCCTCCGCAACTGCCCCCGAGATTACATCACCGTCCGCAAATGTCGTATTGAATGTCATGCACACCCTTTGCCCATCACGGACATGGTCACCAGTGGTTGACTCACCACCCTTATAAGCATGACGCACCTACCTACCTGCCCACCCTTGCAATCCGTAACATGTGGCCCCCACGTGGAAAATTCCCCGGGGGCCCATTGGCCGAAAGACAGCGTCATCCCCACCCTTGCCACCAATCCCAGCACACGCACAGCCCACATGCCCTCACGCTCCTTCTATCCGACAGGGACACAGCATGCAAAAGGACGTACTCCTACCACACGCAAAGTCAACAGCTGCGTCCTTTACGAACGCGAAGACGCCACCCCCCCCCCCACACACACACACACGCACCTCAAACCCTACGTCACCTGTGCACACCACCCCGTCAAAATGACAAATCCCACTGGCACACGTACACCCCTGCCGCGTGCGAACCCCCCACGCGCCACGGCGTGTCCCTCCTACTATGGAAAGGATCCCCACCTTAACAACAGAAAGGGGGAAACCTTTCCATAGTGGGAGGGACCAGATCGGTGACCAGATCGGAGACCGCCTGTAACAGTGACTAGGACTGGGTTCGAATCGGCTAAGTGCTCGGGTCGGATCCGTGTTATCATGGTCCTTCTGGATAAGGTCTTGTGTAAAGTGCAGTACGGCAAGTGTGCCTGGTAGTAGCGTAGCTCAAGGGACGTGTCCCAAGTCGGCGCAACAAGGATACACAATGTAAGTGATTCCGGGCAAGCTTAATGTAATGTCTCCGTCTCATTTCCTTAACCCTCTAATTGCACTATTCTTACACCACCACCGGTCACGCGTAGCGGTGCCGACTCAGGATTGCCGAGTATTGTGTCCCACGATGTGCAAGTGTGTGTGTGTGTGTGTGTGTGTGTGAAGTGTGTGCGTGTGTGCGCCTGCGTGCGTGTGTGTGTGTGTGTTTGTGTGGGTGTGTGGGTGTGTGTGTGTGTGTGTGTGTGTGTTTGTGTGGGTGTGTGGGTGTGTGTGTGTGTGTGTGTACACATGTGTGTGTGTGTGTGTGTGTGTGTGTGTGTGTGTGTGTGTGTGTGTGTGTGTGTGTGTGTGTGTGTGTGTGTGTGTGTGTGTGTGTGTGTGTGTGTGTGTGTTTGTGTGTTTGGGGGGGGGGGGGGGAGATGCTACTCAGGAGTAGTAGAACTCAGTATCCTGGGTTCTACTATAAAGGCTTGTTCGTTCACTTGTCATCTGCTCACGTGTCTCATTTGTCATTCGCAGCCCAGGCTTACTAATTGCCGCTGCTCCGGACATCTGCTCGGCCGATCCATGGCCTGCTCTCCAGCTTTCTAGACTGATCCTTTTGCAGATGGCCATGGTCTGCATAGGGTTGGTAAACCCCAAAGCATGGTACCGGGTATGCAGCAACTCACCAATTTTCCAAACTCCCCAGGTATAAACTGCCAGCGTGCTGCCATACAGCAGCATGCGTGCAGGATGGTGGATTTTTGGTTGGCATCCTTGAAGCACCTGTGCTTTTGGGAAAGGCTGACTACGTAGGGATAATGCGTTCTTGAAAAAGAATGTCATGATATCCTTTTTCAAGGACGCTTATCCCTATGTAGTATAATATTATACAGTAATGGTACTCCTACACCCCCTTCGGCGGAGCCAGCAGACCTGTAATCTAAGTGGCTGGTCTTTAAAGACCAGCCCATATTTGGCAATGCCCTTCAATGATTCCTAATTAGCCAAACAGCCATCAAAAGAAAAATCATGATCGTTGATCAACGCGGCATGAGGAATTATGTGCATGGATGCTCTCCACTGCACGCCCAACTAGCCCTTCAATTAAAGCTACACTGTATGATGCTTGCAAGCTACACTGTATGATGTGAAAGTGTTGGATTTCATGAGATATAGTAAGGACGTCTTCCACTTGAAACAGAACCGGTGTGACTGAAAAGCAAACATGAGGAACTGCAAGTTGGGAACAACATCTTTTTTGAACGGCAGCATACACTGTATGCATAGAAACAGATGTCGTACGATATTCGCACTTGGATGCACTCAACTTGCACCTGTTGATACGGCAACCCTGATGTTTGAAAGGCAAACAATGGTAGAGACAATGCCATCGAGTTCAAATTATATATGACGTTCTCAGGCGTCAAGATTGTCATATAAGTGGTACCGGTATTTAAGGCACATAAATGCGCTATCTAAACTCTGGAGTCCATAGATGCGCTATCTAGAGTCTGGAAACCCAATCGTCCATACATATGTCATGTATACGATGCTGACTAGTCTTCCGGCTCGCTACGAATTCGTATTTATTTTACGTATTAGCTTATTAGCCCGGACAACGTTGCAACGGCTGAACGAAGTCGAGAGTCTCAACTCGAGACGATCATAATATCAGACGTGCCATGTAGTGTCCTTGTATTACTGAGCTCGTGTTGGACTCTGATTGAGAAGGAGCCTCATTCGTATATAGTGAGGCGCCTGATCAATCCAAAAACGAGCACAGTCATACAAGAAGTCCATACATAACGCCGATCATGTCAATGATCTTTTGCCGTTAAACAACCTAATAACTGTGTTATGTTGCATACGTTAATTGCAAACCGCTAACGGAATAGTAACGCTTTTGTAACGGTACCTATACGACCTCCTTGGACATAAGTATGATTTTTCAATTCAGTAGACGTAAACGCAGATGTTGTAGAAAGTTGCTCGACTTCAAAAAGAGTCCGCTCGCGAGCTGAAAAAGAGCAAGTAAGCAATATTGCCGACACGAGTGTCGACGGATTGAAAAACATCAAGACGAGATGGCCAGGGTGGACCTTCAGCAGAGCCCTAGCATAAGTTAAATAACATAGGCCAACACAACGGTCTTCCTTCCTTCAGCAACGGTGACGTTAGAAAGATTTGTACAAACCGCACTAGTACTTTGTGTCCTTCACAATTGTGTATTTTCTTCAAACCCATCTAAGTATTTGCAGTGGAATCCACTATGCTGCGAGCTTGCGTTTATTTTCAATAGTACTTTTTAACGTGACTTGAATCACATTAAAAATATCAGGTTGCGCGCTATTAAATCATATTTTTCGTCTGCAGATTTGTCGTCTGTATCTACAGCTGTATATACATACGTATGCCCTCGACGTCCTGTAATTCCGAACGTATTAGCCACCAATATCCCGAGTTCGGGTGTGGTACGTATAAGAAACAAAAACTTACTGGTAAATACTGGCAACTGCGCAATATTCTGCATCGTAACATTTTCAACTTACTGCAGGGAGCTGGCTGGCGTTTCAATTGTAACCTATCCTGAAAGTCATCCTATGGCAGTCTAGACTGAGAGATCTCGAAGTGAGATCGTCGAAGTCTTTGTACAGAACAGGTTCAATCCGGTCTCCTACTGTACGCTTAAAAGAACACTAGTGTCCTACTAAGTCTATGATAAAAGCACTTTTTTCATATACCCGAGGTTGATAGAAAGGTAAGCAATTGTTAACGAGCTACTAAAACTGCAGTATGACAGCGTTTACGTCTACGTATTCCTTTAGTGTGTATACAAATTCATATTGCTATGGTGGACATTCTATATTATAAACTTGTACTCCAACTTGCTATCCACGCAACATATGTGAGTATGTGGAATAATTATTATCCGTCTCAATTGATTTACAATCCTTGCAAGTGATTTACAATGCTTTTCATTTGTATCCATATACGTCGACGTATGTACAGGGAAGTCATTTGCAATGGTGATTAGTGTCTATATATGTAGACATAATATATAATATCTAGTATATTAGTGTTTGTACATATAGACACTAATATATAATATATAATATCTTATATAGAATCTGTTGGTATCTATATTTACGTCCTTCGAGACATTTATCTCGCTAATACTCTCGATACAGCACAAAGACAACAGTGTTAGGAACTAGGAACGTTCTGCCTTTCAACCAAAATATCAGGATATATAAGTATCGATACGTAGTTTTCCCCATCCATTGTAGGTGTGTGTGTGTGTGCGTGTGTGTGTGTGTGCGTGTGTGTGTGTGTGTGTGTGTGTGTGTGTGTGTGTGTGTGTGTGTGTCTGTGTGTGTGTGTGTGTGTGTGTGTGTGTGTGTGTGTGTGTGTGTACCTATGCATGGAAAAAGGACTGTAGTAGAAAGTATTTGCAAAACATTTGAAGGTCTTAGCTATACAGAAAGGTTGTCAAATTATTTTGGAACTGCCTTTTTGATCGTATACCCCCTCAAACCGTCGGAACACGGTCAAATGTCGGGGGCTCGTTTCCCCCCACCATTAAGAAGAATTTCCGACCTATTCCTGCCTTTCAATAAGACAAATAACTTCAAAATATTTCCTAACCGGTCCCAGACATATATACATAGTACCAAAAGCGTGTCCACCATGTCACATATTCGGATTGATGACATTACATGTACATCTGCAAGCATGTTAACAACGTTCCGAGGGTTCGCCATGTATATAAGAGCAATTTATGAATGCCAATTCGCTTGCATGCTAGAAATGACTATGAAGCACATCCGGGGTTTTGCTTGGTCTGTAAGGCCTGAAAACCATGTCGCTGCAGGTGGAGAAGAGGGACGCAATCCGCTGCGTAGACGGCCTGTACCCTTAGGTCATGGATGAGTCCAAGCCCCTAGAAGGACTTCCAATGAATGTTTCTACAGCAGTCCTTGAATTGAAGATAATGATCTTGTTAGCCGCCCTTCGACGGCCGTCATACCTTGAAAACCTTGATCTAACACAGATTGCACGACTTCGGTTATTTCCAGCTCAGATAAAGTATGTAGCATGCTCAAGGGAACAAAACAAGCTGACAAAAAGTATAGTAGGTTCACTTGTCCAAACACCCTTCCGACCGCTGCGTGCTGTGCCTTACCCATATGTGAACCCTATATGCTACATTGATTGTAAAAAAATAAGGGTTTGCTTGGAAAAAACCCCTACATGTGATGTGGGAGTGTTAAGGAACATGAGAAAGTCAGAATTTGATCATCACGATTCAAATCTGGCAGATGTTTTGAAGTGGGTGGCGGGTCAACAGTTCGGCACCATCACGTGCATTGACAATGAAATGAATGTAAGCCTTGCGAAGAAAAACGCGCAGATTATTCGTTTCAATGCAAAACGCCTAGACCACGAACCCAAGATACCGCTTCTGCTACAGCCTTCCTTGAATGGTACGCTAATTAACGTATCAGTGTAGCATTTCCTAGGGTATAATGCTCTAGTATGGTCCTTGGCATTGCTCATTGACTTGCCATGTGATCTGGGTTCGCAGTACAACCTCGCTCAGGTAGTTCGCTCGGTTGCCCGACTACGCGTCTGAGGCAGTACAGTATAATTCAACCCACCCTGGGTTTAAGAGTGGGCTTGCGAATCAATCATGTAACACTCTTTCGTTGCACACCACGAACGTCTCACTGTCTCATAAAAACCTCTTCCGCTTAGTTAACGCTACAGTGGTATCGGCGACAAGGATTAGTTCCTTGTCGTTGTTCGTGGTGCGTTTCCTTTTCTCTCGCAGTTCATTATGTCGCGGCATCCGCGTTCCGGTTCGAGAGCCCGTGCTCGTAGCCCTATTGAGCAAGATCCAGCTTTAGAACTTCAGGATGATGAAGATGTAGACTTATCCGCTGTAGATCCTGCTGTCATGATAAGGCATTTACAAGACATCGGTGCTCTGCCGCAACTAGCCGTTGCTAGTGGATCTGGTGTTCCTTCGCTTGCCCCTACTCCGACGTCGACTCAAAACATCATAGATGGGTTAGAGAAAGTGATTCAGCTTGCGCTGGCTCAGCCTGCACCAGTGGTGGCGCCTCAGCCTGTGCCAACGTCCATTCCGGCACCGGCATCAGCGTCGTCCACCAGTTCAGGGAAGCCTTCTCTTAAATTCCCGGATCCGGCTGTGTTTGAGCGAGATCCAATGAAGTTGGATCCCTGGCTCATGCAAACCGAGATGTATTTGCGTGCGTACGATGTAGATCTACAGACGAGGAGGTCTGTAGAGGTGGCAGCGATGTTTTTGCGAGGAAAAGCATTGGATTGGTGGACTGGGCAGTTTAAGTTAATTGCTTCAGGGAGTCTTGCTGCTTATGGGACGTGGGAATCGTTTGTGACTGCACTTACTGCTGCTTTTAGGCCTGTAGAGCTGCATAAGAGGCATTTAGAGCAGTTGCTGAGTCTCTCACAGGGAAAGACTGACATGCGAAGCTATATTGCAACATTTAATGCATTGAGGTCAAAGGTTCCAAAGGCATTTGCAGAAGAGACTTTGTGTCACTTATTTTTGGTTGGCTGCAGGGCTGATCTTCAGAAAAGCATCTCCCTACAGTATCCCCAGACCTTGGAAGACCACTTCAAGCATGCTGTGACAATATCAGACCTTCCAGGACCGTCTAAGCCTGTGAACCCTGCTCCAAAGTTCTCCCCTGACTCCAAGTCACCAGGCCCGACAAAAACTTCTGCGCAGCCCTGCGCACATTGTGGCAAGGCAGGACACGCAGCAGAGCGTTGCTGGAAATTGCATCCAGAGCTCAGACAACCCAAGCGCAAGTCAAGTACTACTTGATTTGTGGGTCTTCTTTGGTAAAACAGCAGTGTGAGTCCTGTTTATGATGCCAGCCAACTGTTCAGAGCCCCAGTATGGTATTCCTGTTTTGTATGAGCTTGGTCATCTGCAGAATTATTTCCACAGTTGTTACCATAATTTCATGACCCATATTGTAGGTGGGCATGGTTTGTGTAGAGAGTTTCAGACATCCCCCTCTGCCAGTGACCTAGCTAGTCCTGAGAGCATGTGTAAGAGAGATGCAGCTCCTCACCTTATTGATAGTGATGCTCATGTTGTTTTGTTTGTTGATAGTAGTGATAGAGAGGATTCTGTCAGCCAGCTTGTGTCACAGTTGTTACCAGGGACCAGATTGACTGTGCTTTCTTGTTCAAGTCACTGTGGACAGGTGCTGGAAGGGACTACTTCACAGCAATCACATGAATTGCTACTTTCGGCTACTGTTTTGGCTGCATTGGGTTTATCTTCCACCACTATGTGCACACCCCATTGCAATTCCCATACAGGCTTGCCCTTGTTTAGTTGTTTGGTACAGTCTGGCTGTCTCGGTGTGAAGAAGAAGCCACTGCCTGCAACCTGTTTTGACTCTTTTGTCCAGCTAGACAGTAGACACATTGTGGATGGTCCTGATCTTTCAGCTACTTGTATTGAGTTTGAGGGAACTCTTGCTGGTAGGACTGTCAGGATTTTGTTAGACAGTGGAGCATCTGCAAATTTTATTGATGATAAACTTGTGCAGGAGCTTGCCCTTCCCACTGAATCTTTGAGTTCACATGTTACTGTAAGAGTGGCTGATGGTAGAACATCTATGGTAGGACATAGTGTGTCAACTGACCTGACTGTTGGGACATTGGGTTTTAGAGTCACCTGTCTCCCTACTGAGTTGATGTATTATGATCTTGTCTTGGGCAAACCTTGGCTCACTGCTTTTAACCCAGTTGTTAATTGGAAATTGAATGCTGTGTCCTTGACTCATGACAACAAAACACATGTATTGTTGGGGTGTCAGAGGTCAGGCATGCCAGAATATGTGATCTCATCTATGGAAGTAGAAGAGATGGTGAAGTTGGGTGAATCAATCTATGTTGTTCAATTAAATGCAGTGACTGACAGTCCAGATACTGATGCACACAATGTGCCAGAGTTGGAGGAGCTTTTGCAGGAGTTTAAGGATGTACTGTCTGGACTTCCTGAAGGCCTCCCTCCTTCTCGTGCTGGAGACCACCATATCAGATTGGAGCCGGACGCAACTCCTCCAGCCTCTCGTATATATCCACTGTCTGGAGCTCAGCTTGCTGAACTTCGTGCGCAGTTACAGGAGCTCCTGGAGCGAGGCTTCATCCGCCCATCAACCTCACCCTTTGGTGCACCCATTTTATTTGTTCCAAAAAAAGATGGTGGCTGGCGTTTGTGTATTGACTATAGAGCTTTGAATAGGATTACTGTCAGGAACCAGCATCCTTTGCCTAGAATTGATGAGATGTTTGAACAACTTCATGGTAGTTGTATCTTTTCTAAACTTGATCTGGCTTCTGGTTATCATCAGATACGTATGCATGAAGACAGTATAGAAAAGACTGCATTTAAGACCCGTTATGGCCATTATGAATTTACTGTGATGCCTTTTGGATTGACTAATGCACCTGCCACCTTTCAGGCTGTAATGAACTCTGTCCTGGCTCCCTTTCTTGACAGATTTGTACTGGTATACCTAGATGATATCCTTATCTATTCTAAATCCGTTGCAGAACATATGGAGCATTTGAGAACTGTCTTGTCAGTGCTGAGGGAACATAAATTTTACTGTAAAAGGTCTAAGTGTGAATTTGCTGCCAAGCAGGTGGAATACCTTGGGCACCTGTTGACACCGAATGGGATTAAGGTGGATCCTAGGAAGGTTGCTGCCATTCAGGATTGGCCCACTCCTTGTAATGTGTCACAGTTGAGAGGGTTCCTTGGGTTGACACAGTACTATGACACTTTTATTGACCATTTTGCAGATGTTGCTTATCCTATGACTGAGTTGCTTAAGAAGGATGTGCCTTGGACCTGGGAGGGACCCCAGAGGGAAGCCTTCATTGCATTGAAAGATCTTTTTTCTTCTCCTCCTTGTTTGTTGATGCCTGATTTAGACAAACCTTTTGTTGTACATGTAGATGCCTCAGGCTTTGCTGTGGGTGCTGTTTTGCAGCAGGATCAAGGCCAGGGACTGCAGCCCGTCGCCTTCGAGTCCAGGAAACTCCAGCCCCCTGAGAGGAAGTTGGCCCCGTATGACCGAGAATTATTGGCTCTTGTTCATGCTTTGCTTAAATGGAAACATTTATTGCTGGGTGCTAAGTTTACTGTACACACTGATCAGCAGGCTTTAAAGTACTTACTGACTGCTCCTGTTAGGACTAGTAGGCAGGAACGTTGGCTCACTGAGATTATGAGGTTTATGCCTGATATAAAGTATGTTAAAGGCACTGATAATGTGGTTGCAGATGCCTTGTCTAGGCGTGTTGACCTTGCAGTGATGCATGTCTCCTCTGTTGCTGTCTCTTCTCTCTTACAAGAGATTGCCTTGCTTTGTGTTTCTGATCCCACAGTTGCTAAACTTGTGGATGAAGGTGTTTTGGTATTGAGGGACTCTGTACCTTATTCTGTGCAATCAGGGAAGGTCTATGTACCTGATGCATTGAGAGAGAAGGTGCTGAGAGAGTGTCATACCACACCCTTTTCTGGCCATCTTGGTATTAACAAGATGTATGAGCTAGTGTGCAGGGAGTTTTGGTGGCCACGTCTCAGCTCATCAGTCAGGGACTTTTGCAGGTCTTGTGACACCTGCCAGCGCACTAAAGGAACTGGAGCCGTACCTTATGGTTTGCTTCAGCCACTGCCCATTCCAGATGGACCTTGGCAGAGCGTTTCCCTTGATTTAGTGACTGATTTACCTGTCTGTTGTGGGTTTGATTCTATTGTGGTATTTGTGGATAGGTTTTCTAAGTTGTGTGTCTTGGCTGCATGCACTAAAACCATCAATGCACCTCAACTTGCACAACTGTTTATAGACAGGGTCTTTGTGAGATTTGGAATGCCTACCTCCATTGTGAGTGATAGAGATCCGAGGTTCACTAGCCATTTTTGGAAGGCCTTTGTTAAATTATTGGGTACTGAGATTGCTATGTCTACTGCTTACCACCCTCAGACAGACGGGCAGACAGAGAGAATGAATCGGACCATGGAAGACATGTTAAGAGGGTTTGTGGGGCCGAGACAGGATGACTGGTGCAAGTATTTAAGCATGGTGGAGTTTGCTTACAATAACTCTCTCCAGGCTTCCACACTGCAGACACCCTTCTTCCTGAATCACGGGCGCCATCCCCTTACTCCCTTGTCTTCTGCTGTTCCTTCACGTTCTGCAAATCCTGCTGTGTCTGAGTGGGTTGAGGGGCTGCAGACTGCCTTGAAAAGTGCCAAGTCTAATCTTGCCTCTGCACAGCAACGGCAGAAGTCTTATGCAGATAGAAAGAGACGAGACCACCCTTTTAAGGTGGGGGACCAGGTGTTGTTGGCTGCAAGGAAGAACCAGCTTTCACCTGGGCTCTCGTCAAAGTTATCAGCTAAGTATTTTGGGCCCTTTACTATTGCTGCAGCAGTTGGTACTCGTGCTTTTAGACTTATTTTGCCTGAGACTGTGAACATTCATCCTGTGTTTCATGTTTCCCAGCTGAAGCCTTATGTGTCTTCATCTGTACCAGTTACTGTTACTTCACCACCTCCTTTGTATGCAGACAAGCGTGGCGGCGTTTATGAAGTTGAGGCCATCATTGCTGAAAAGAGAGTTGGAAAATCTTGGCGGTACTTGGTCAAATGGATGGGCTATGATGAGACTGAGAACACTTGGGAGCCCCTTGCCCATGTTCGCCACTTGGCAGACGACGTGGCAGCTGCCCCAGTCTTTTCTTAAGTCCCACTTGCGGGCATCCCTTGTTGAGCCACTTGCGGCCGTGAGACTTTTCCAGCCATTTGCTGCTGATGACCCTTGGACTTCGCCAGCCACCTTGGATCTGGGAGGGAGGGAGGGTGGAAGGGTCTGGGAGGGGGATTCGTGAATTGGGATTTGCATGCATGTCTCTTATTTATATGCTTTGCATGGGTTATGTTTCCTTGACCCACGGCTCCATTTTGTGATGCACTTGCTGTGGCAGTGTAGCTGCAAATTGTAGTTCCGTGCATGAGTAACTTGCTTTGGTATCTTACCCATGAGATACACTATGTGGTAGTTAGTTGTGTATAGCTTGCTGCTCTAGACGATATGCCTTATGCCTTTAGTTGGAAAGCCACCTCAAGCGAAGGTTACACTGCAGTGCAGGGTAACTGGACCTAAGGTTTGGACAAGTGCTAGTCTAATGACTCAACCTAATTGTTTCATCACTGGTGTGAGTGCTGTCTAGAGAGTTCGTCCCCTAAGTTAGAGGATCCGCCTTGCAGACGATAGTCCTTAGAATGTTAAGGTATTCGAGCATTGAGCAGATGAGTCCCTCGTCTGTGTCGTGCTAAATTGCTTTGTGGACTTCATCCTCTGACTTGCGTTGTTTCGTAAGTATAGGAGGTGTGATTGTCTATAGTTACAGTAAGCAGGGTTCGTGATGCCCCTGTCTTACGTTTGTGGCCCCATTGCCATAAACAACTTCTCATAGCTTATGCCAAGGGGGAGGGCATGTAGCATTTTCTAGGGTATAATGCTCTAGTATGGTCCTTGGCATTGCTCATTGACTTGCCATGTGATCTGGGTTCGCAGTACAACCTCGCTCAGGTAGTTCGCTCGGTTGCCCGACTACGCGTCTGAGGCAGTACAGTATAATTCAACCCACCCTGGGTTTAAGAGTGGGCTTGCGAATCAATCATGTAACACTCTTTCGTTGCACACCACGAACGTCTCACTGTCTCATAAAAACCTCTTCCGCTTAGTTAACGCTACAATCAGTGTACAGCATCGCCCATGACCCCACCAAAGCTTCTTTGGTGCAAAGTATTAGAAACAATTGCAATAACAGTTGGCAATGCAAGGAAGACAATGTGGCATTAGGCTTCCATGGGACCTTTTTTGGCAATATTGGTAGCATCCTACGGTCAGGCTTGAGAATCGGACGCGGTGAACGCGGAACCCAACTCGGCCTCAAAATCTACGCAGGACAGAAGGCATCGCATTGCCTTCAAACATACTCTTTTGAAGCTCAACACAAAGTTCCTGAGGTTAAGCCGAGTTGGTACGCACCCACCACCTCTTTCTCAGAAAGGAACGCTCTCGGAAAATTTCCGATGGGTGTGCTACTAGTAGGACTGCGCTATGAACAGAATGTCGGCGGACAATATTCTATTTCAGGGCCAGAGAACGTGTTTGTCAAAGCTGTGATCGTCGTGAAACAAAGTGGGTGTATGCCCGCGGTAGGCATGTCTGCCAAGGCATTCGACGAGATCGCGGACCATGTACGGCACCTCTTTGAGGATGACGAGTTGCCAGGACTGTAACGTCTTGGATACAAGCCCCCGAAAAAATAAGTGGCGATCGAATGCACAGGGCGAAATTGCCAAAGGTAGGCGCACGTGCCTAGGGAAGCGAGACACAGCCATGTGTAGCTCTAGTGCTGACGTGGCATATTTTTTCGGGGGAGTGATACTGAGGGCCTTGGACCCCTCAGTACAGTAATAGGTCGTGTCACGTGAGCGTCACGTGGGAGCCTGATAGACCCCAAATGACCCAGGGGTGGCAGCCCCCATGTGCCATTCATATGGGGAAGGGATTGTTGTATGTGTTCAGTGTACGGCCACACAAGTGCCCCATGTCCCTTCCCCGCATGAGTGGCCCATGGGGGCTGCCACCCCTTGGCCACCATGGTTTTAGTCAGGAAATGATTCCTGACCAGGAATCCGAGAGTGGCATGATAGATGATGAGCACTTTGAAGCAACCTCAGACAAGAGAAGAATCTCAAAACCCCGCCCAAAGTCGGGAATCGGAGTCAAGTATATACCTTTTTGAACTTATGGATGGCAGGTCAAACCCGCCAAATGATCATGAGCGAGAAGAGGATGGAGGGAGGCCCTCAATGTGACTCCCTTAGAGGATATGACTGAAGTCCCAGCGCTGGTCGAATTGCTGACACGAATACTTGTGGCAATATATGAAGCGCTTACTATATTGGGTGGTCATTACGAAGTTGGAATCAGAACAATGCTCTTTTTGTCATTTGTATAAGGCTTTCCTGGTCCCCTGGAGACCGGAAAGGGTGCCTCTAAGCTGGGACCTGCGCGGCTCGGGAGGATTGGAGTTGTGTACTGCTCGTTTCAAACCTCTCAATCTTGTGCCCCTTGTACTCCCAGCACTGCTGACGTCCTAGCTAGTGCAGTGGGAGTAGATGGAGAATTTACTGTGTGACACGTCCTGATCCCGCTTGAAGGCCACGAAATATTCTGTGCAGTTCCTAAGGCAGCTCCTAGACGTTTCAGGAAGGAAGGAAGGAAATGATACATCCAGGACCAGGCACCGGGGCTGAAGATGACGGCAATACAATGAATGACCCATGTCTGGCCAACTAAGGTCGCACAGCACCTGGGAGAGTTAGATAGCTCTCAAGTCCTCTAGTCGCAAATTTGGCAACCCCTTGAAGGTCTTCTTGCAACATAAACGTTTGTACCGATGGACTCCGTTGTTAAAAGAGCCGCTTGAAATTCCTGCCGTACTGCTGTACAGCCGGGCAAGTGAACAACAGATGATGCTCATCAGCAACGAGCTCTAAGGAGCACCTCGTGCAAAACCTGTGGTCTCGAGGGATGCCTTGTTGTCTACCTTTATCATTAGGAAGGTCATGACACTCTAATCTAAATCACATAACGGTCCTCAATGTACTATCAGGAAGGTGGAGTTTGAGCGCACTCTTACGCCGAGGCACATGGAGCGGACGAGCGAAGCGCCCTTGGTATCTGCGCATTAAGGCTCTAGTGGATACAAAAGAGCGAGGGAAGATGTCTAGAGCATCCCATATCATTTCGCTTTTACGTTCTAAAGGGTCCTTCACGCATGACATGTCAATCTGTACAGCTCTATCAAACCGCACGTGGTCAGCTATGTAATATCCTAGTTTCTGAGGTATTGTACAAGCGAACCTGAAAATGCTTCTTGGACTTCTACTATTGCCAATATCATGTCTTTCATGAGGACCTTGTAGTGCAATGAATCAGGTATCATGGCCGCTATATTGTTCCCAAACCCAACCATGCGTAGGATCCAAGTTGACCAAAAAGAGAATGTGTTTAATGCACAGTTAATAATACATGTCGGATTCATCCATTGCCCACTTTTTAAATCATAACAATCTGTGCATCTTGATCTTTGCCCAGAGTGATCCGGACAAGCTTAAGAAATTTGCAGAACTCTTCTTAGACGTCTGCAAACCAACTTTCTACTCCTTTCTGGATCGCTGCCCCTCCACCACCCAACCCTCGATGCATGCTGGCGTCAGAAGTGGATATCTAAAGACCTTGTACGTTGGCCAACACACACATCTAAACATCATGCATAGTCATATGACGGGTATCGTGTGTAGCATCCGTACAAGCCGCCTTGTGGATGTGGTCAGGGCAAGCTCCACAAGGAGGCTGAGGGACACACGTGTATATGGTACGTACCTCCCTCTCTGGCTGAGGGACACACGTGTACATCCCTCTCTGGCTGAGGGACACATGTGTACCTCCCTCTCTGGCTGAGGGACACACGTGTACCTCCCTCTCTGGCTGAGGGACACACGTGTACCTCCCTATCTGGCTGAGGGCCACACGTGTACCTCCCTCTCTGGCTGAGGGACACACGTGTACCTCCCTCTCTGGCTGAGGGACACACGTGTACCTCCCTCTCTGGCTGAGGGACACACGTGTACCTCCCTCTCTGGCTGAGGGACACACGTGCATCTCCCTCGTTGGCTGACTGCATCTAGCCCACACTGCCCCACGGGTGAAGGAGTCTTTACCCTCTGACCCTTGACGCCTGGTACTTACACCCCGAACTCAGAACTTGACCCCGCGAGACGGCCACAGGACCCGTAACGCTTGGGTTTCCTGCTTTCCCACCCAACCCACCCAAAACGCCCAAAGGCTCTCCTACCACCAGTACTGCTTGAGCGGCGGCCGGCCCAATGAACGGCGCATCTCGTTGAAAGGCTCCACAAAGTCGCGCTCGGTGATAGCCCACCAGCAGCCCTCGATGCAAATTTCGGACAGTCCGGTAAGAGCAGTCAGCTGCAAGAAGCCGCCACTCGCTTGGAATGCCGTGTACAACTTTTTCCAGCGCACCGCGGTATCTGATTCAAACCACATGTGCCCAGGGTAGGGATACGTCCCCATTCTGAGGTACGTCAGCTGTGTGAGTCCCGCCAAGCACCGGACGTCGGCGGCAACATTGGCCCCGTGGGGGATGAGGTCCAGGTCCAGGTGCTGGAGGCGGGTCAGCGCCCTCACGACGTCCGCCCGCCGCCACGCCAGGCCCTTTGTTCTGTTGCTCATGAGAAAGACATCACAGGCGAATGCATCCACGAGGTGCAATGAGAGGTGCGTCAGCCGTGTCAGTGACGCAATGCTCGCCCGCAGCCCGCAGTAGTGATCGGTGTGTAAGCCGAGCTCCAGGTGCTCCAATGTGAGGTACAGCGCCAGGGGAGCGGGCGGCGGTACAAGGCAGTCCAGCTCCAGCCTGTTTCTCGCCTTGCACCAGAGCTCGTACGGCTTTCCGCGCACGCACCGCTCCACCGGCCACTTCTCCATAGAGAGCTTGAGCTTGGTCAGCCGTCTCAGACACCCCACGGGCCGGGCGACGCCCTCATGGCACCGACCCGCGAAGCATCGCCCCAGCACCAGCTCCTCCAGTTGCGGAGAGGAGCGAAGAAAGCGCTCCAGCACGCCGCCGTCTCCGTCGCTGTCGCCCAACGACAAGGCGCGTAGGCCCCGGATCGCCGTCAGAGGGTCCAGCTTGCCGCATCTCTCGGAGCGGCGCTCATTGCACTTTACGGCCGTCAGCTGCGTGAGCGCTGCCAGCCCCTCCACGACGACCTGTTCGGCCAGAGGCAACATCCCCAGCTCCCGCAGGTTGGGGAGGCCCGCCAACAGAGGTAGCACGTCCCGCCACTCCGTCACGCTCCAAGAGCTTCCCACAAGCAAAACCCGCAGCCACGCGCTCTGGGACACCAATTCATGCCTCAACGGGCCACCCAAAGCCAGGTGAGTCAACCCAGTCACGCCTGCGAAAGCTGCGGCATCGTAGCCCTCTGCAGTCAGGCCCAGGCTCTTGAGCTTGGTGCGACAGCCGGGAACGTCCAGCAAGGCCAGGTTCCCTCGCCAATCGATGTCGAGCCCGAGATCGGACACGCAGGGGAATAGGCGCAGGCGGGAGGCCAGGGTGTTGGCGGAAGGCAGCCAACGGTACGGGCCCCAGGGACCGTGAAGAAGGGGCGGATATATGCCGTCCTCCACCACCACTTTTCCGCTCGGGCGCAGGCACAGACGCGTCACCACCAGGAGGGATGCCGCGCGCCATGCGGGGCACACCAGGCGCGCTGTCAAGAGGGTCTGCCGATCCAGCTGCCGCAGAATGCTCACCAGCGCGTCCTGTGGCAGGTCCGAGATCCTGCGCGTACACCCGCCCGCCCCTGCCTCAAAGCCGCAATGTAGGGCCTGCCTGGGTGTGAGGGTGGTCGGTGTGAAGCGTGTGTGTGTGTGCTCGCGCGCGTGTGTGTGTGTGTGTGTGTGTGTGTGTGTGTGTGTGCGTGCGTGTTGTGTTTGTTGTACTTGCACTTGTTGTTGATGCTGTTGTTGTACTGCACTTGCTATAGTTTTGTATGTTTTATAATTTTGATGCGAGTCACAAATGTTTGCTCATGCAGCAGCACAATTTGGTTGTGAGATAGGAGAGGACAAAGAGGATACTAGGCAAGGCATGCAGATAGTGCCAATGCGACCCGTACTTCAACTATCAAAATTCAAGGTGGAGAGTGTCAGTCCTGCTGATCAGGCAGAAACAGAACTACACCCAGGGCTTTGACAGCCTTATCCATGCAGGCAACCTGAGCTTATTCAATAGACATGACACGAAAATCACCAGGAAACGAGTGAGGCCTACGTAATGGGACTGCCGCCTCTTCCATGCCGTTTTGCAAAAGCTGCCAGGATACGCTCGCAACTTGATGTCCATATGTTTCTCTGAAAGCGTTTCTGATGTCCCCGAGAAACCCCCATCCTCAGTACATGCTAGGTTTGACAGCCCCTAGCAGATTGCCCAAGCCTGACAAAGTTTTTCAATGCTTTGGCATACTATAATGAAATACCACCATGGGCTGCATGGTGTCCCCTGGGAGCAAGCTCCGCATGCATACACTCCTCTGACTGACAACACTTTGAACTCATATGTTTCTTCAGCACATCTGTGTTGAAATACTTTTCTGAGAGCACTGTGTCTATGAAACACTGATTGACTGTGGCAAATTACAATCCTACACTTGAACTTGGGCAGTGCAGATGTGATGTAGTCAGGTCGTTAGGCTGCCAGGACGTCGGCGTGCCTTAGGAAGACAGTTGTGCGCTCCGTGATAAAGACACGGCCAGACGCGCGACAGGACTGCTGACCATATCACAGAGGAGAGAACTTTTTCAGACATCGAGGGGGGCCGCATAAGGAAGGGGTCAATTATAGTTGAAGAAACTCCCAAAGTCTGCTTCTATGTCCTACCTTCATATTGCAAAGTCTAGGGTCTTTTGGACGGGCCATCCCTAGCCTCAGCAACGTAGGCTCAGGCAAGCCTAACGATTCAGGGTCGCCAATTTCACACTGTCGACGTCAGATCCGGAGTGGGATAGCAGTACTCGTACAGCACTTCGACGTTCTTCTGTCGAGATTGAATAAAGATGAAGTCAGGACACTGCCTGAATTTATCATTCAATCGATTTGAAGACTAAAAATCCCGCAAACTCCACTTATCCGCCTAGCACCAGGATATCGTGGTCACCACTGCGTCTTGCATCGTCCATTACATCCGCAGCATTTATCACAGAAGCCTGCCTCAGTTTTACAAGCCTGGCGCAGTCATTATTGATTGCATTTACAACTTACGTCCTGCCTCTTCAGGTGGTGAGAGCAAGCCACAGAGACGGTGCCTAGCTCGGGGATCATTCATCCCGTATCATTGGTACAGTGGAGGCACGCAATGCAATTTGCGTTTGGGGCAAGTGATCTCACATCCACAGCATATGGTGGTCTGACGAAGAGTGTGTTCTGTCGCCTGCAGCCTCATGATCTGGGTTGATGTTGTCCACCTTGTACATTGGGGAGCGAATACATCAGGGGAGCCGCCGGCCGGTCGAGTCGGACGGGGACTCAGAACCTTGACGGCCGTCGGTGACCAGATCAGAGACCGGCGGTCCCTTAACGGTGCCGCCCTTTGGGGTGGGTTGATGTAAGTCTTCTTCTCTGTTACAAGAGTGGGGGTAAAAAGACCAACCCAGTGTTCAAGGACCCAAACCCAAATGTTTCAAGCTATGAGTCACAGCCGGCGAGCGGCCAGCTGGCGTCCCCAGCGGCCGCAATAATGGAACTGACTCGACGCATGACAAAATATCCCTCCACATTCTTCTTGAGCAATGATGGCTTTGGTTCAAAAGCCCTTGGAGCCTTTGCAACACGGCCAGCGCATCAGCATGCAACCCCCAAATGTGTCAAAGGAGAAGGCTTGGAAGGCCCCAAGCGGTGGCTGACGCGACAGCAAGACAGCATAGCGGGTCTGCTCGTCTTGAGCGGGGCACGCGGCAGCCCCACCCGGCACGAAGTGCTGCATGTTAACAACATTGGCCACGGTGAGTGGTGACGAGCCCACGATGTCGATATAGAGATCACGACCCTCCTCCCACGTGTGGAGGCGGAGGTCCGCGCGACGGCGCTCCTGGCCAGGGACATGGGTGGGACGAGCTGGTTCCCGGGTGACGCGCTGACGAGCAGAGATTAGGACAGCGTCTAGGCCGTTACTAACGGAGTAGTGCCGGTCGACAATTGCCACATCCCCCCCCCCCCCCTCCGAGGTGCAGTGG
>KV908393.1:562124-572124 GCA_002005505.1 Botryococcus braunii
CGCCAATTGACGGTCAGGGTGGGAATAACTTATTTGGGGGGGTGAAGTGCTCAAGGGTCGCTAATGCCACGTGGGGTATGGGGGTGCAACATGGGCTAACGAGGCGTGATAGCATGAGGTGTTGTGACCTTAGCACATGTTAGTGTAGTAGGCTGCACGTGCCTGATGGCACCCTCATGTGGTGGACAAGCGGGCCTCGCGGCACGTACGGCCAGACGCGCTACGCTTCTCGGCTCGCAACAACCCGTTCAGCACCTGGCAGATCAGGTGGCGGAGAGCCGAAGGGGTTACACTTCTAGGAGCATTGGGTAATGTTGAAACTTTCTATCACATCAAATCACATAGCATGCATTGGTGCGGCAAGTGGTGCACATGTTTAACAAAGGTGAGGACGGCAGTTGTGGCAACTAGCCATCGGTTGTCGATTCTCTATCCCATTCCTTTAGGCACTGACCAGGTGTCTCACACCCAAACTTTCCTTTTAAGAGAGCTTGTGGATGTGCTGCAAACATAGAAGGAAAGCATGTCAATTATCCTCACCCGTGGCACAATGCCAGCCAAGAAACTACAGACACACGTGGGCATGCTGTGGTGGTTCAGTCCTGGCGCGCAACATTTGGAGGCATCTAGGCTGGACAGCAGCAATCTTCAGGCCCTTGATATCTGGTTATAAGCAAAGGAGGGAGGATGTCTCTTGTTAAGCCATTCATCACTACTAGCGGGCGTAGGATGATAAGGCTTCATGACTACAAAGTGCTAGCGCCACAACAGAAAGGCTACAATTTATCTTTAAAATGGTTTACATAAGGCCCCAGAATGAAACTTGATTTAAACCCGCTCCAATATGAAACTATTTGACGCCAGTGTAGCCAGTATAGTAGCCGCATCTCAAAGGGTAAGTCACGAGTTCGCAAAACCTCCCCTCGATTCATGTCATGCGCCACACCCGACGCTATTGGCCCACCATACTTCACCCCCCCAAATAAGTTATTCCCACCCGTAATTTGGGCACTGCTTGTCAGGGATTCGCCTTTTCCTGCCACTGAAGGCATTAAATGGTCCCTTTCGTGCTTGCAACTTATGTTCGTAAAAACAGAGTTTGGTTCATTCCTATAGCAGTAGTAGCATCGAAATATCATTTTTGACAAAAACCAGAAATTCCGGCCTTAACGGCGGGACCCATCCCATCTCTTGCCTCTTTTTTCCTAGGCAACACCGCATCCCGGCTTCCGATTGGGGCCCCATGCAGACCTCAAGTCCCCCACGAGTCCACCCAAAACTCTCCTCTTTTGGTCAGCTGGGCCCTAGAGAGAAGGAACAAAGCCCTTTTGTTCTCAAAAACTGCCGAGCGCATGGCTCCTTAACCTCGATCTCGTCATGTCCGCTACAACGGAGCCCCCACAGCACCGAATAACGCCAAACTTCGTGACAACAATCTTTAATAGTAACATTACTTAACCTCAAGTTTAATCGTAAGAAGCTTTCATGCTCAAGACGCTGCGGCGTCTTGTTTCGAAGGCCCTGTTTGCTTCCGCGAGGTTTGTACTGCAGGGGGTTCTCTAAGGCGACGTGGCAGCGTCTTTAAGGGCGGACCGGGAAGAGTTTATGCTGGCATGGCAGTCACGTGTACTGATGTACTATCACGTGCTGGAGTTTCAGAGCCGATATTAATTTCCTTGCGAAATGCCACACGAATTACGCCAATTGACGGTCAGGGTGGGAATAACTTATTTGGGGGGGTGAAGTGCTCAAGGGTCGCTAATGCCACGTGGGGTATGGGGGTGCAACATGGGCTAACGAGGCGTGATAGCATGAGGTGTTGTGACCTTAGCACATGTTAGTGTAGTAGGCTGCACGTGCCTGATGGCACCCTCATGTGGTGGACAAGCGGGCCTCGCGGCACGTACGGCCAGACGCGCTACGCTTCTCGGCTCGCAACAACCCGTTCAGCACCTGGCAGATCAGGTGGCGGAGAGCCGAAGGGGTTACACTTCTAGGAGCATTGGGTAATGTTGAAACTTTCTATCACATCAAATCACATAGCATGCATTGGTGCGGCAAGTGGTGCACATGTTTAACAAAGGTGAGGACGGCAGTTGTGGCAACTAGCCATCGGTTGTCGATTCTCTATCCCATTCCTTTAGGCACTGACCAGGTGTCTCACACCCAAACTTTCCTTTTAAGAGAGCTTGTGGATGTGCTGCAAACATAGAAGGAAAGCATGTCAATTATCCTCACCCGTGGCACAATGCCAGCCAAGAAACTACAGACACACGTGGGCATGCTGTGGTGGTTCAGTCCTGGCGCGCAACATTTGGAGGCATCTAGGCTGGACAGCAGCAATCTTCAGGCCCTTGATATCTGGTTATAAGCAAAGGAGGGAGGATGTCTCTTGTTAAGCCATTCATCACTACTAGCGGGCGTAGGATGATAAGGCTTCATGACTACAAAGTGCTAGCGCCACAACAGAAAGGCTACAATTTATCTTTAAAATGGTTTACATAAGGCCCCAGAATGAAACTTGATTTAAACCCGCTCCAATATGAAACTATTTGACGCCAGTGTAGCCAGTATAGTAGCCGCATCTCAAAGGGTAAGTCACGAGTTCGCAAAACCTCCCCTCGATTCATGTCATGCGCCACACCCGACGCTATTGGCCCACCATACTTCACCCCCCCAAATAAGTTATTCCCACCCGTAATTTGGGCACTGCTTGTCAGGGATTCGCCTTTTCCTGCCACTGAAGGCATTAAATGGTCCCTTTCGTGCTTGCAACTTATGTTCGTAAAAACAGAGTTTGGTTCATTCCTATAGCAGTAGTAGCATCGAAATATCATTTTTGACAAAAACCAGAAATTCCGGCCTTAACGGCGGGACCCATCCCATCTCTTGCCTCTTTTTTCCTAGGCAACACCGCATCCCGGCTTCCGATTGGGGCCCCATGCAGACCTCAAGTCCCCCACGAGTCCACCCAAAACTCTCCTCTTTTGGTCAGCTGGGCCCTAGAGAGAAGGAACAAAGCCCTTTTGTTCTCAAAAACTGCCGAGCGCATGGCTCCTTAACCTCGATCTCGTCATGTCCGCTACAACGGAGCCCCCACAGCACCGAATAACGCCAAACTTCGTGACAACAATCTTTAATAGTAACATTACTTAACCTCAAGTTTAATCGTAAGAAGCTTTCATGCTCAAGACGCTGCGGCGTCTTGTTTCGAAGGCCCTGTTTGCTTCCGCGAGGTTTGTACTGCAGGGGGTTCTCTAAGGCGACGTGGCAGCGTCTTTAAGGGCGGACCGGGAAGAGTTTATGCTGGCATGGCAGTCACGTGTACTGATGTACTATCACGTGCTGGAGTTTCAGAGCCGATATTAATTTCCTTGCGAAATGCCACACGAATTACGCCAATTGACGGTCAGGGTGGGAATAACTTATTTGGGGGGGTGAAGTGCTCAAGGGTCGCTAATGCCACGTGGGGTATGGGGGTGCAACATGGGCTAACGAGGCGTGATAGCATGAGGTGTTGTGACCTTAGCACATGTTAGTGTAGTAGGCTGCACGTGCCTGATGGCACCCTCATGTGGTGGACAAGCGGGCCTCGCGGCACGTACGGCCAGACGCGCTACGCTTCTCGGCTCGCAACAACCCGTTCAGCACCTGGCAGATCAGGTGGCGGAGAGCCGAAGGGGTTACACTTCTAGGAGCATTGGGTAATGTTGAAACTTTCTATCACATCAAATCACATAGCATGCATTGGTGCGGCAAGTGGTGCACATGTTTAACAAAGGTGAGGACGGCAGTTGTGGCAACTAGCCATCGGTTGTCGATTCTCTATCCCATTCCTTTAGGCACTGACCAGGTGTCTCACACCCAAACTTTCCTTTTAAGAGAGCTTGTGGATGTGCTGCAAACATAGAAGGAAAGCATGTCAATTATCCTCACCCGTGGCACAATGCCAGCCAAGAAACTACAGACACACGTGGGCATGCTGTGGTGGTTCAGTCCTGGCGCGCAACATTTGGAGGCATCTAGGCTGGACAGCAGCAATCTTCAGGCCCTTGATATCTGGTTATAAGCAAAGGAGGGAGGATGTCTCTTGTTAAGCCATTCATCACTACTAGCGGGCGTAGGATGATAAGGCTTCATGACTACAAAGTGCTAGCGCCACAACAGAAAGGCTACAATTTATCTTTAAAATGGTTTACATAAGGCCCCAGAATGAAACTTGATTTAAACCCGCTCCAATATGAAACTATTTGACGCCAGTGTAGCCAGTATAGTAGCCGCATCTCAAAGGGTAAGTCACGAGTTCGCAAAACCTCCCCTCGATTCATGTCATGCGCCACACCCGACGCTATTGGCCCACCATACTTCACCCCCCCAAATAAGTTATTCCCACCCGTAATTTGGGCACTGCTTGTCAGGGATTCGCCTTTTCCTGCCACTGAAGGCATTAAATGGTCCCTTTCGTGCTTGCAACTTATGTTCGTAAAAACAGAGTTTGGTTCATTCCTATAGCAGTAGTAGCATCGAAATATCATTTTTGACAAAAACCAGAAATTCCGGCCTTAACGGCGGGACCCATCCCATCTCTTGCCTCTTTTTTCCTAGGCAACACCGCATCCCGGCTTCCGATTGGGGCCCCATGCAGACCTCAAGTCCCCCACGAGTCCACCCAAAACTCTCCTCTTTTGGTCAGCTGGGCCCTAGAGAGAAGGAACAAAGCCCTTTTGTTCTCAAAAACTGCCGAGCGCATGGCTCCTTAACCTCGATCTCGTCATGTCCGCTACAACGGAGCCCCCACAGCACCGAATAACGCCAAACTTCGTGACAACAATCTTTAATAGTAACATTACTTAACCTCAAGTTTAATCGTAAGAAGCTTTCATGCTCAAGACGCTGCGGCGTCTTGTTTCGAAGGCCCTGTTTGCTTCCGCGAGGTTTGTACTGCAGGGGGTTCTCTAAGGCGACGTGGCAGCGTCTTTAAGGGCGGACCGGGAAGAGTTTATGCTGGCATGGCAGTCACGTGTACTGATGTACTATCACGTGCTGGAGTTTCAGAGCCGATATTAATTTCCTTGCGAAATGCCACACGAATTACGCCAATTGACGGTCAGGGTGGGAATAACTTATTTGGGGGGGTGAAGGAACATTTTGTGAGTTAAGCCTGGCCGTTCCCAATTTAATTGTAAATTTAAATCTCCAGCACATGCTGGACTTATCCGCTAGCGACTGCTTTTCTCGAGAATTACATCGATAGATTATGTTGTTCTGGTAAGCGCTTCTGCCCCACTCGACATCGATGAAGAGGAGGGATATCCCTCCTCTTCATGTAATCCGCCGTCGCAGGCTTTCATCAATGAACATGGAGCCTTCACGGATGAGATGGCAACCAGATATCAACGCTGTCACAACGCCCGCACACCGGCAATAAGGGCACTCACCCAGGCCCGTACTGACTCTCCTTCTCTCTCAATCTCTCAATCCCTCTCTCTCTCTCTCTCTCTCTCTCTCTCTCTCTCTCTCTCTCTCTGTGTGTGTGTGTGTGTGTGTGTGTGTGTGTGTGTGTGTGTGTGTGTGTGTGTGTGAGTGAGTGAGTGAGAGCGAAGGAGGGGGAGGGGGGGGGGAGAGAGAGAGAGAGAGAGAGAGAGAGAGAGAGAGAGAGAGAGAGAGAGAGAGAGAGAGAGAGAGAGAGAGAGAGAGAGAGAGAGAGAGATCGTTCGTGTGGGCATGTGTTCTTGAGTACGTGGGCACATGCGGAATCCCCAAACGATCGTTGCTAGGTCCTCGTGAGGTCCCCCGCCCTTCCAAAAAAACACACACAGGCCCCTGCAGGTGGGCCAGCTTAGCCCGTCCATTGCTAATGTGCCCCACCTTTCCCTCCCCCACATGGGAGGCGGGAGCAAGGGCGGCACAGCATAAGAATGGAAAAGGACGCAGCCCGTGAAGGGTGATTAGTTTATCAAGCTTAAGCCCTCTTTCTTTCTCTGGACGATTGGCCTTTTGAAGGCACTTCCAAAACCACATTCTACCACCGATCAAATGTGCCCTTACAGTTGCACGCGTTGATTACCAACGCATGTATGCATGTACTAATGAGGGCATACCATATATGCATATGTGTGTACACTCCAAGCTAAGCCCCAACACAGCGACGGAACGTTTAACGACATTACATGCACGTGGTTTCGCATGTATGATTATTAGCTAAAAGGGAAAAACCCGTGCAATATCCTATAGGGAAAACCACCGTGCAAACTGATTTGTAAACAGGCTTAAATATTATGAAGAGAAGGAAAGGAGGACCCACCTCGGCCACCTGCCCCTGATTGGCTGCGCCATCCCCATACATTGTGAAACAAACGTGCCCATCCTCACGGTACTTGTGGCCGAGTGCTATCCCTGCTCCGAGGGGCACCTGCGAGTAAAGCACGGAGGGTTGTTTCGCTATGGACATATTCTAGTGAAGCCCCTGGACGACTCAACACCAGTGGTGGCCCAACCACATAAACGCGGCAAATTGTATGACCCGTGTCAACACTCCCGAGCTGTGCCATTTGTAGGCCTGGAAAGGAAGTGTGGGTGCAGGCCCGGCCTGAAAGTGCATCTGTTAGACCATCGTCGCAGAAAGAAGGAAACATAGAAGATGTGACGAGGACATTAATGAACGCACGGGAACGGCGCAAAGGGGGTGGGATCATACCTGACAAGGCGATGTGCTTGCTCTCGGCATAGTTCACACGTGGTACGGTGATCTAAGGATGTTCCATAGGTTTGCCTGTTGCGAGGCCCCCTCTTCCCCTCAAAATCTCCCCTTCCCTCCTCCCTCCCGCCCTCCCCCCCTCCGTCCCTTCCCCACCCCCCCTCTCTCCCTCTCTCTCTCTCTCTCCTCTCTCTCCTCTCTCTCTTCTCTCTCTCTCTTCTCTCTCTCTCTCTCTCTCCTCTCTCTCTCTCTCTCTCTCTCTCTCCTCTCTCTCTCTCTCCTCTCTCTCTTCTCTCTCTCTCTCTCTCTCTCTCTCTCTCTCTCTCTCTCCTCCCCTCTTCAACCATGTTGCAGCTAACATTGCTATTCATGTTCAAAGGCGAGCTCAGATGGTAATTTAACGACGCTCAGATAATGATGTTGCCTCAACAAGCTAGTGTACATGCTAAGATGCTTACGTAAAGCAGCCGTACCTGGGTGCCAAACGATGTCCATCACACCACACAAAATGGAGCTGTACTTGGGTACCCGGAAGCTCTACCCCGGGACCTGGGATCTGTGCCTGGGTACCTGGGAGTTGTAACAGACAACAAGGGAGCTGTACCTGTGTGCCAACGATGCCCATTCCACCGTAGAAGTTGTGTGCCTTCTTGTATAAGTGCATGGACCCCCCCAGGCCACGTGCACAACCATCCACCTTCCCAAAAAGTTCGGCAAAGAGCTCCTTCACCTGCATTCGCCCTGCCCCGTGTGCCTTCACACTTTCCGCACGCGTGTTCAAGGTTGTGGAAAGCTACGCACCTACTTGATTATGGCACAGAAAGAAATTAGATCGGATTAGATAAGCGTCACTTTGTTTTGGGGAAAAGAAGTGCTGGAAATGAGTGCTGGACATCAGTGATTACCATGAAAAATGATCGAGGCCAGCCGGCTGGATGCCTGGACTGTACAGGAGAGGATGAAGGACATCATTGGTCAATACGCCACTGACAAACGAATGCCGTATTTTAAATTAATTCGAAATTGGATTCAACATTTCGTTTTGACGTCTGTAAATTCACCCTAAGAGGTACCTGCACATATCCTTGTGTTACACTTGTTTTCAGCTCAAGCTCTGTGACATGTCCATGTACATAGCCCATTCTGAGTTGCTGGTTATGAAATTCCAAATTAAAGTGTTTACTACAGACCCAATTGCCATCAACCATCCCTTAGTCTGTAAGGGCAGCTGCTGAATACTGTTTGCGGTGTGATGCGCATGAAGGAGAGGTAGTGGGCACACCGTTCCTCCCCTTCCGAGAAATGTCGTATGGTCCCGATAGCTCTGTATGATAGAATCCTTGTAATCTAATGCGGTCTCCATTCCAACGGGCACTGCCTCTTGCCCGTCTGCTAGGTGCAAGAATCCTGTGCGTGTGCAGCTTCCCGTCAAATGACCGTCATGTGCGTTGAAAAGGCTGTCACTAATAGGATTGTAAGTTGCAAAGCAGTAGTTTTTAAATTTTGAGTCTTGCATTAGGCTAAGACGTGGCCGTCCGCAATAGATACCTCTGATCAGCTTCTGCTTATAAGAGAGGTCCGCAGTTATCTGCAACAAACCGTGACTAGAACAGGTTAGTAACGATGTAAAACCGTCACAAAACATCAAATTAAAGAATAAAATGTCCATCTCATAGACTTGTTGTCACAAGGACATACCTCGCTTCTTCTCATAATGTTCATCAGCTTAAACATATCCAACAGCTCATCTCGGGAAGTCTCGACTCGCGTTGATGGAGGTTCTAAACGATGGGCCTTGAATGGATGAACATCAATTTGAACATGCCTATTGGGTTCGCTTGGAGGGCTTGTGGCAGTAGTAGCTAGGCCATGCCCAAAATTACCAGTCCACCCCAGGATGAGCGCCCCTTCGTGTCTGAACTGAGGCGATCGTTGCAAATTTCGACGAACAAAAGAAAGCATCGGACTTTGGTCAATCGCATGAGCTTGCATAACTTTGTTGGGTTGCTTCTACAAGGATTTCAGGCAGCGGTATGTAAATTTAGGCCATGAAGCCGGTACGGTTGTGCTGCCCTTCACGCGGTTACGGCGACATTGTGTTGATCACTACCAAGATCGACACTGATCCAGCAAAAGAACGACGTGCTAGAGAGAGCGGTTTGCGTGGCAACTAGAGTTCTATTATGAGAGTAGTCAAATTATCAAGTAAGAGGCTTGGCAAGGGCTCTCTCATCGGAGGGCTCGTTGGGCTTCGGGTGCACAGCAACATATGCAAATAAGGCAGGCATAAGGGTGATGCAATAAAGCTTATGTCTGCTTGAATTTCATGGATATATTTTCGAGATCTGGAATGAAATGAAAGGTGAGCATATTCCCACTGCGAGGGCATCATGCGTGCTGCAGGGTTCTTTAAAAGAGCTGAAAAGGCGAACATGAACCTCCTGTGCCAAACGTACGGTTATCTGAGGGAAGTTGAAAGCATCGGGCATGCGTGTTCTTACAAAATTCGTCTCTGTGTTACTAAAGCGGTGACGAACCCAGCCTTTACAGACAACACACTCAATTAGGGCAGCATACCGGTGTCCTCCACGCGGAAAACTCGCACATATACATCATATGGAGCAGAATTCAGCGGTTCCTGGAGTTTTGAGCTGCGCCATGCTGTGCTCTACCTCTCCCCCTTGTACAGCCCAAACAGCCCCTCCCCCCTCTCTCCCTGTTAGAGAGACTAACACCGCGATGACCATGGACACTCAGATGACACCTCCACTGTTTTGTTCACAAGAGCATGCTTCATCCTGCCATTCTGTTTGTTCCTGCACCACCCCACCCGGGGGGGGGGGGGGGGCCGGGTCCCCCCACATGTAAGGCTCCTAGCTGCAGAACACCGCCCATAGTCCGTATGAGGGGACCTTTGCCTTGGGATATGACAGGAGTACCTCCAAAGGCTTGAAGTCTTAAGGCAGGGCAGAGGACGGTGGCAGGATGAGCCAGCGAAGTTAACAGCGCCCACAAGGGTTGATCACTAGGCTAGCCAGGGTACCCACCATGGCTGTGGGGACCATCCCAGAGGGTACACTACCGAATGGCAATATGGCCAATGGGGCCCTTGCTGCTACGGTACCCATGGAATCGCGCAGCCTTGCGGATGATCCCCTGTATGCACCTTTCACAGCAGAATCCTTCAACGCTGCGGATTTTGCCAGCAGAGCCCTTGCGGGATCCAATGCCAGCGCGCAGGTGACCATGGAAGGACTGTGAGATGCTGCAGTCTCTCTCCCCTCCTTTTGGTCACAGGGCTGA
>KV908393.1:577124-578262 GCA_002005505.1 Botryococcus braunii
GATCTCTTGAGGTGGTTGTATTATACCGGACAGAGCTCCTGATGATTGGGAGGACACCGGTAAGGTGGGCAGCGCACCTTTGCTGTGACCGATGCGGAGCTGCGAGTGGTGTAAAGGGTTCAAGTCCCGCAAGATGTAGTGGCTCTATCTAGAGTCCCCTTTTTTGGGGATAGGGGGCAGTGGGTTTGTCTCTATCTCCTTTGCCCTCCCCAGCCCCCCCCCCCCCCCCCAAAAGCATTCTCATGAACTTCGAGTTTTCAGTTAAGTATTTTCCGGTTTCAAATGGCGATCTCACACCGCATGGCGTGCCCCGATGTGCCGTCCGCGAGCGCCACCAATGCGGACTTCCCCATCTAACGGGCAGGCCCCGCTTCCGCTTCCTAACGGTGCTACCCCCGCAAAAATTCGCTGTGGCGCGACGTCGCAAAAAACATATAGACTGGCGGATGGGGTAAACAACTATTGCTCTTGTGCAAGAGCCACTGCCCCCTCTCCCGTTTCTTCTTCTTCTTCTTCTTCTTCTTCTTCTTCTTCTTCTTCTTCTTCTCCGCTCGCTGGGAATTCTGTCACGAGGCGCTCTCTGTTTGGAGGGCGTGAGTTTGGGACTTCGCTCGGTTTTGGGAGAGCCCAAGCATCGAGTGGGGTGACGCCAAGCAGACCCCATATCCTAGACCCCTACCCTAACCTAAGACTGTCCCCCACACCCCACCCTAAACCCAACCTGTCAACCCCTACTCCAGTTTTAAACCTACACACTACTACCCTGCTCTACCCAAACCCAACCCTCAACGCCTACACCGGTTTAACACCTACATCGCTACCCTATCTCAACCGCAACGCCATCCTCAACCCTACACCACTTCAAACTAAAATCGCTACCCCCCTGCCCTGCCCATCATGTCCCTAAACCCACCCCTCTAGACCCTCACTTACCGAACCTAGTTGTGTCCTCCTAGACGAAGAAATCGCCAGCCCCCAACTGCCTCCCCATCTCCCAACTTTCTGGTGACCGACCCGCCCCGCCCGTTCCTCCCCCCTCCCCCTTGTCTGGCTGTTCCTCCCGCTGTTCTATCGCCTTGGCCTCGTCTTGCATGTGGTCTCCATCCCTCCGCTGGCTGAGCTTCCTTTTGATTCCCGC
>KV908394.1:7500-37500 GCA_002005505.1 Botryococcus braunii
GATCCGATCGAAGTGAAGGCCCCTTTCAGCACGCCCTCCCTTCCCTTTCCCCAGGCCCCGTGCTCTCGGTCCTTTTCCCCTAAAGCAGTACATGCGTGCGTGTGTATGTGTGGATGCGCGCGCGGGTGTGTGTGTGTGTGTAAGTGTGTGGGTGTGTGTGTGTGTGTGTGTGTGTGTGTGTGTGTGTGTGTGGGTGGGTGGGTGGGTGGGTGTGTGTGTGCGCGTGTGCGTGCAAGCGTGCGCGCGTGGCTGGCATGTGGGTCTGGCTCGCCCTCCCCCCCTTCCTTTTTCTGTGTATGGCTGTGTGTGTAGGTGTGTCCCCTTCTCTCTCTCTCTCTCTTCTCTCCTCTCTCTCCTCTCTCTCTCTCTCTCTCTCTCTCTCTCTCTCTCTCTCTCCTCTCTCTCTCTCTCCCCCCCCCCCTCTCTCTATGTGTCTCTCTCGCCCCCCCTTGGCTTGTGTATGGCCCTCTCGCCGACAGCCGTTCGATCTTTGGATCCTGTGTGTAAGCGCTCCTCACGCCTGCCGGGGGGGTATGTGACAGATTGGACCGCATTCGGGAAGCCGCAGGGAGCTCGGCTGTGGAAAACAGCGCTCTTCTGAAGGCGCTGGAGAATGAGGACTTCGATGCCGACGAGTATGACAAGATCATGGAGAAGATGTACGGACGGGACTACTATGAGGTGCGTTGATGTCCGGGCGGGACTACTATGAGGTGCGTTGATGTACAGGCGGGACTACTATGAGGTGCGTTGATGTACGGGTGGGACTACTATGAGGTGCGTTGATGTACGGGTGGGACTACGGATGAGGGACACAGAGAGAGAGAGAGGGAGGGGGGGGGGGAGGAGAGGGGGATTGATGTACGGGCGGGACTACTATGAGTTGCGTTGATGTACGGACAGGACGGCTGTGAGGTGCATTGATGTACGGACAGGGGGTATTTGGAGTTCTATGTTGAGAGTTACCTTTTTTCAGTCACGTCAATGTACGGGCAGGACTACTACGAGGTGTGTCGATGTATGGGCTGGAGCATTATGGGGTGTATTGACGTACGGACAGGGATTACTATGAGGTGTGGCGATGTAGATGCAGGACTATTAGGAGGTGCGGTGTTGTACAGACAGGGATTACTATGAGGTGTGACGATGTACATGCAGGACTATTAGGAGGTGCGGTGATGTACGGACAGGGTTACTATGAAGTACATTCGGCGGCCCCCATATTTTGCTTTAGCGGCCCATCCCTTCCTTCATTGGGATGAAGTGGCAGCCTCATGCCCTGTTTCAGGGGCCCGGGTCCATGTGGGAGGGGGCTGGCAGTTCAGGTAATCAGGGGAGCATCTCATGTTTGCCATGGAGCCCTTATAAGGTGGTGGGGTTTTTAGCAGAAATCCAAATGGAGTGTACGGCCCTTGAATGCAAGCTGGCTGCAGGCGCATCTGGTCATCATGACGGGTCGTGTGGAACATTCATGCATTGATTATGTCTGTCTCTCTCTCTCTCTCTCTCCTCTCTCTCTCTCTCTCTCTCTCTCTCTCTCTCTCTCTCTCTCTCTCTCTCTCTCACACACACACACACACACACACACACACACACACACACACACCCCACACCCACACACACACCCCCACACCCACACAAAGCGAGAGAGAAGAGAGGGGGAGAGAGGGAGGGAGGGAGGAGGGGGGAGAGAGGAGGGAGGGAGCGAGAGGGGGCGAGGGAGGGAAGGAGGGAGAGAGGGAGGGGGAGAGAGAGAGAGAGAGAGAGAGAGAGAGAGAGAGAGAGAGGAGAGAGAGAGAGAGGAGAGAGAGAGAGAGAGAGGAGAGAGAGAGAGAGAGAGAGGGGGGGGGGAGGAGAGGGAGAGGGAGGGAGGGAGGGAGGGAGGGAGGGAGGGAGGAGGAGAGGAGAGAGAGAGGAGAGAGAGAGAGAGAGAGGAGAGAGAGAGAGAGAGAGAGAAGAGAGAGAGAGAGAGAGAGAGAGAGAGAGGAGAGAGAGAGGAGAGAAACGGCGCGGACAAAAACAGAGCAATTGGTGCGCAGGAGGATGACTTTGCGCCAGACGCCAACGACGAGCTGGCGGAGGGGAGCGAGGAGCAGGAGTCAGATGAGGAGGAGGAGGAGGAGGAGGTGGGTGAGGAGGCACCGCCGCAGCATGTCCTGGAAGTCATCGACGATCGGGTATGACACCCATGGGAATTGGTGTGGTAATGGCTGCTTGTAATAGGTTGTGGATGAAGGGCGACATTTCCCATGCAGTTTTGCAAGTCTTGCCTGTTACAGGTTGTGGATGAAAGCGACATTTCCCGTGAAATTTTACAAGCCTTGCCTGTTACAGCTTGAGGATGAAGGGGCTACATTTCCCATGCAACCTTGCAAGCCCTGCCTGTGGGACCTCGTGGGTGCAGGGGTACAGTTCCCATGTGGGCTTTGTAATTCCTGCATATTACAGCTTGTGGATTTTGCGGGACGATGCCAAACACGTTTGGTTGTAGGCCTGCTGTGTCATCATGTGGTTTTCGTTTTTAATGTTATTTGGGCCCCGTCACAGCATCATGAGCTTTTTTTATACCTCCATGTCACACAGAACCTGTTACTCATGTAAATCTATGAGAGGGCAACGGGGTGGGATGGAGCGGGACTGGGTCTAATGGTTCAAAAAGGGGGCGGGGTGGGATGAAATGCGAGGGTCCGATAGAGGATGAAGGGAGGCGTCCCCCCCCCCCCCCCCAGCCCTCAGCCCTTTGAGAAAGTGCGCAAGCAGAAAATCGAGTAGGTAAGCGTCTTGTCATTATGAGAAGTGGAGATTGGGGGGGGGGGGGGGGATGTTCAAGCAGGCTCCGTCGGCCTTTGATCTGGCGCGCAAGAAGATACTGGGACGAAGTCTGGACTCCGAGGCAGAGGCCGGGCGCAGAGCTGCCAGCGAGAGAGCCGAGGTCCTCCGCATGATGGAGCAGTACAACGCGCTTGGTGGGATCCGCCCTCCTCCCCTTTTGTTTCGCAGTCTGAGTGCTGGGTATTGTGAAAAGTTGAATGTTGTTCTCCCTTTCCGTGGCTCCCACTTCCTTTCTTCTAAGCACGTGCAATCAGGTCGGCCAGCCCCAAGGGCATGGTGAGAAGAGACACACGGAGGCCTATGCCATAAACAGATTGGGTTGTGAGGGAGGGGCGGATTCATCCTGCATGTTTGGTTTTGGGGGTGACGAGCGCATGTGAAACTGGGCGGTAATTTGTAATTGCTAATGGGTCTGTGACCCTTTACTAGCTTCTATGAAAGTTGGTGGTTAACTGTTGTTGAATGGATGACTGGGATGACGACTCTGTAACTCACACGCCCCCCCCCCTCTCTCTCTCTCTCCCCCCCCTCTTTCTCCGTGTGTCTGTGCGTACGTGTGTCGGTGGGTGTGTGTGTGTGTGTGTGTGTGTGTGTGTGTGCACGCACGTGCATGGGTGTCGTGTGCGCATGCGTGCGTGCATGCGCCAGTGCCCCCACTCCAAAGCCCCCAGCCAAAGTTGCAGTGAGGTTTGGGGTGCATGCCTGCAACCGCCAAGGAAAGATGGGTTATTGGCTGTGTGAGCGGAGGGGTCGCATCAAGTTGCAGTACAGGCTTTACAGTGAGGCTTTGAATGATGGTACAATCGTATGGGAGTCGTACATATTGGAGCGCACCTAACCAGAGTCTGGGCGGGCAGAGGGGGAGGACCGCATTGGAGATTTGGTGTGCCGCTTCAGATACCGAGAGGTCCCTGCAACTGATTATGGGTTGGCACCTGAAGACGTCCTGAGCCTTACGGACAAGGAGCTGAATCAAATTGTCGGAATGAAGAGGCTCGCAACCTACAGGGACGACGGAGGATTGGTAAGCTGTCTATGCTCATTACAGAGGGCGGCAGATGGGAGGCAGGCTGGGGGGGGGGGAGGGAGGAAATTGGGAAGTTGTGGGTCTGTCTTGAGGAAGAGAGGGCACCGGAGGAGGTAGCATTCAATGCATGTGGAGCATGTTGGGTGGCTGGTTCTTCCCCTCCCCCCTCCTCCCTGCGCGCGCGCGCGTGCGTGTGTGTGTGTGTGTGTGTGTGTGTGTGTGTGTGTGTGTGTGTGTGTGTGTGTGTGTGCGTGTGTGTGTGTGTGTGTGTGTGTGTGTGTGTGTTTGAGGTTGGTAAAACAAGGGCCAAATACTGTACCAGGGGTCGCGAATGCTAACTTCGTAGTGTCTGCAGGTGCGTCCGAATTTTGCAAAGATGAAGGAGTTTGGAATTGGCCGGCGGGGTAAGCAGCATGATGGCGGAAAGGCCTGGCAGAGTCAGGGGAAAAAGAAAGAGAAAAGGCCTGAAAAGCCGCGGCCTCCCGACAAACCTGTGGGGGATGCGGGCTCACGTCCTGCCGATGCAATCAAGGAAAACAAGAAGAAAAGGAAGCATGAAGAGAAGCTCCGCAGTGGAGCTGAGAGCCAAGGACGGATGCATGAAGACGAAGCCACCAAGGCAGTTGGGGAACAAGGCGCTGGATCGACAAAAGAGAAAGAGCACAAGAGGAAGCGGAAGCGGCATTGGGACGGCGGGGTTTCAGGTCCTAGAACAGCCGACACTGGGACGGAAGTACCACGTAGTGGAGCAACAGTTGAGGAGATGAGGGTGAAAAAGCGGCTCGAGAGTTACGCCTTGCCCTCGTTGAAGGCAGCGCATGCAGAAGGGATTGCAACAAAGAAGAAGAAGAAGAAGGCAGTGGAGCCGCAGCCTCCTGGGAATGCGGCAGGGGAGGGACCTTATCTGACAAAAGCCCAGAGGAAGAATCTCCGCCGGGCACAGAAGCGGGCCGAGAAACGAAAGCAGGGAAAGCGAGCTGGTAGCCAGGACTAGATGAACTGGTTTCAGAAGCCCCGTCAAGGGGCAGTTGCTGGGCTATTGCAGGCTCTTCCTGCCCAAGGAAGGTCGCCTTCCAAACCTGTGCTACCTCTGTGCGACCAAGCCCACGATTGCTTCCACCATCATTGGCACAAGCAGGGGGAAGTGTAACTGCATGTGATTACCATAGGTTCATCAGGTATTTCCATGATTTCCTGCAGGGGTTGCTAGCAGATCTCGGTCTGAAGTATCAATTCACCTTGTTTGATGCCTGACACCTGGCAGCAGCCGCAACATGCTGATACTCAGCAATCATCATTGTACAGCAAAGGCGTCAATAAGAGATGTATTCTCATGGCGTTGATGTGTGTTTACATAACTGTCCTTCCTCTTCACCTTACTTGGCGCTTCCTTGGCGATTGTCTGCTTCCTGAAATTAACCGAAAAATCATGGGCACGTCCCTTTAGAAAGTTGTGCAGTTATTGCTCGTCTCCGCCATTCCCCCTTCATGAAAGCAAACAGCAAAGCATACAAAGTGCCAAGACATAGTAGGGATTGCGAGCTATTCACACCCTGGATTGAGTGTCCTACCAACGCTTGAAGTGCTATGTTACTGGTTGATTACAATAAATGCCACGCGACAGATTCCCACAAAAATAGTGCAGTCCACCACCCCCTTACATTCATGCAGACAGGCGTAAATAGAGCTCCATACGTTTTCTTTGTAAGGTGCTCTATGTTAGATGCAAATGTCTGCAGTTTGTTTAACCACCATGCAAGTACAAGACAACAGGCATTAATGCACCTTAAGCTGAACAATGCTAACAACACAGAAAATAACTTTTATCGGGGGAACGGCTGACACATGACACTGCCCAATACCCGGTGCTCTGTTTCATGGAATGCAGCCAAAGACAAGGGATAAAGTCATACTGAAATGGCCATTGGATACCTTGACTGGCATAACTGCATAACCAGGGATGATACAATAAGCCTACAGGGGGATGAGACACTACATAGCTACTTTGAATCAGTGCTGGGGAAAGAATAAGTACGCAAAATAACTGCACATGCCAACTCCCATTCACTGCACTGCTATGGCTGCGCAACCATCTGCGACAACCACTTGAAATGCCCACATGTTCCTCAGCGACCTCACCAGAGACCACTCAGTGCAACATATATCACAGAAGACATCCTACATCCTGGCAGGATGGATGCTATTGAGTATGCATGCAGCCTTTTCTAGGACACACAAGGTGTGCCCATGGGTCCAAATGCAAACCCAATTTCAAAAAGAAAAACTGACGCAAAAGCGTTGTTTTTGAAATGAGGAACCGCTGCAACATATCTCACTCCGCTGACCCAACTGTGATCAATTAGTTTAAGTGACACTGCAGAAAAACTTGGCCACATAATCTCTTCCAACCTATTGAACAACTCTGTTACGCAGGCAATTGGCGTCGTAGTACTGTAACGTCTCTCCGAATCAGACCTTGAGTCTCATGATCAAATTCATCATCAGATTCACCTGCAGAACCCCAGCCTCAATTTAAAGGGCATGTTTTAAAGAGAACCCCAGTTACCCCCTGTGATGTAAAACAATGCACAGTCCCGCCACACCCGCATCCCAATATCTGTGTCAACAGTTGCCCGGGGGGGGGGGGGGCAATTACCAGAGCCGAAAAGTGGACCCACAGATGGAGTTGAGAGCGGCGGCACCCAGGCACTTGGTAGTAAACAATGAAGCATCACTGCTAGCCCAGCAAGCCTGTTTATCTGCACCAGGCAGCACCCCATGTATTGCAAGCTTCGGAATGCTCAGGCTGTATCTTAGTACATGCTGACTGGTATTCACTTACCCAGAAAGGGGCATGCTGACCAGTCAAACGAAGGCAAAGTTCGTCAGAGAAGTGGTTGCAATTTTGCTGCAGAAGGTGGTAGCTGTTTCCCCTGTACTTCCTCCCCATGTCTAGAATAATCTCCTGGACCTCATGAGCAGTAAAATCTGTTTGACCGAGGACGATATGCTCTCGATATACAACTGCAGAGCAATCAATGTAGTTTAGTCAACCCTGCACCTTCCTTCAGGCAACAACATATCAAGCTCAAAAATGGGACAGTACACACCATCTCCTGGAGCCTTGCCAGGTGGTGTTGCAAAGATCCCGCTCACATCATATTCGTGCCCACCGTATGCATATTCAACTCCATGCACTTCGACACCACTGTGGAAGATTCCTGCCGAGGTGAGCACAGTGGTAAAACTTTCAATCGTTCCGGCAACATATCCAACAACGGGTGCCAGATTCTACGGTATTGCAAAAGGCAGAAAAAAATGGATCCCACCGACGCCACACCAATACGTCCAAGAGTTGTGCGTTGGTGCAAGGTCGTAGACCCGCAAAATGACGGGAACGGTCATTCTGGGGGCCCCCCCAATACTACGGCTGTGTCTTCTCCGTCTACTCAGCTTGGGCGAGTTGACGCTCCCCAGAATATCACGCTAGTATTCACCAGCCCACCAGGGGCGGAAGTCAAAAATGGCTAGTTTATGCCACGTACAGAACCCCAATGCTGTCAACTACTAGGAGCATTGCTTTCTGAATTCTAAAGCTGCCTTATGCTCACAACCTGATCGTATCGCCACCGACCTCAACTGTAAAATCGATCCCCCCAACCCTCGTCCGTCAAAACCCCGGACAACAGTTCCGTTGACGTCTCCAAGTCTAGCACGTGCGCGAGTCGAAAGCATTTGTACGGTCACTCTGATTGCCAAACACCGATAGGCATGTCGCAAGTCTTGGCGTCCTCCTCTCCTCAGCCGTAAAAGAGGGTACCCAGACAGTTACCTGCTGTAGGTGAAAGTTGAAGTTGGGGCGCCGGGCCGCGTTGTGGGTGGCTATGTCAAATCGTCAAGATACCATTTTGCGGTTGAAACGGAAACAAAGCGAGGTTCCGCCAGACGATATCTGTAAGTGAACTTTAGATACTCTCGCGCTACTTATTTAAGTGGGATCAAGCTTATTCGGATGCTGGTTTGCAGTACTGGAGCGCCCACCACCAAAGAGGAGCAGATCTGTTTCTGCTGCGTTTATAGGGTTGTCTATTGAAAATGAGGAAGCTGTGAAAGAGAGATATCAACGATTGACTCCTTCAGTTCTCGCTAATTTTGAGAAGCAACTTCCCCCAGACAAGCTGGCGGCCTTGATACCCAGTCTGAGGTATTCCATTAACCCTGTTTTGTTGGCAGCGTGTGGAGTCTGAACCCTTCTTCAGAGGCTAGGTATGTTGTGTGCAGGCTGGATGGCTTGGATGTGGATGCAGACTGCACAAAAGAGCCCTCCATACCTTGCTTACATACAGGCACAGGTGACAGTGCTGCTGAAAGCTGCTTTGAGTTATACGATGTGACATTCAAGCCTGGACAAGATCCAGCTGATCGGTAGGTTTTCCCGTTACCAAGAATAGGCTGCAGTAAATCGCCTGCCTTTACTCGTCTCTGAGGACAAGTTTTTGGGTTGCAGACTGCACCTGACTGCGTTGAGGAGTCAATTCGGGGGTGGCGCTGGTCAGGTAGATAATCAACAAATGATGTTCGCTATCCTCTTCAATGTGATGTGCTGTCCCTAGTTCTGCCCAGAATCACTTAGCAACCATCATAGACTGCCTTAGCAACCATCAGATCTAGTTTTCCCTCTGCATCCAGCAAAGATCTATTTTGGTAGGGATCGAGTCGACTTTTGCCAGACGTGTCAGCAACTTCATAAGAGTTGCAGGGCGTAAGTGGCTTGTGCATACGGGCGTGCATCTCTAACCCATCTCTAACCCTTGAATGATGTGGCACTGATGAGTGGGCCTGCTAGGAATATGGTGGAGAAACTGCAGAGGAAAACACAGATGTTGTATATGACCTCTATGTCAGAGTACCTGAGGATGAAGATGAGGACACGCTTTGGCAAGATTCTGCTGCAGTTGTTCAGGTGTGCAGATTTTTCATCGATTCTACTGCTTGGGCGGGCAAACTGCTGAAGACCAATTGTAGGCTTGCTTGCTGGGAATTTGTCCTGGGGACCAGCTTTCAAGCACTTCATCATATTGTCATGGAAAGTGGCAGTTTTCTTAACCACTACGGAAATTGAAAGATATGTTGTTTGAAAAGGCAAACCTGGCACTAGAAGCTCATGGGCATTTGGTAGATGTTAGTGAGGTTGTTGGCCTTGACCACCTGGAACAGCATGTTTATAAATTGTAGGGAATGTATGGGCGCGCGCGCGCGCGCGCGCGTGTGTGTGTGTGTGTGTGTGTGTGTGTGTGTGTGTGTGTGTGTGTGTGTGTGTGTGTGTGTGTGTGTGTGTGTGTGTGTGTGTGTTGGGGGGGGGCGTGACAGTGGGGGATGAGAGAGAGGGAGAGAGAGAGAGAGAGAGAGAGAGAGAGAGAGAGAGAGAGAGAGAGAGAGAGAGAGAGAGAGAGAGAGAGAGAGAGAGAGAGAGAGAGAGAGAAAGAGAGAGAGCGAGAGAGAGAGAGGGGGGGGGAGGGAGAGAGCGCGAGACAGGGGGGGGGGGAGAGTGTGACAGAGTGTGTGTGAGAGGGTGGGAGGGAGAAAGGAAGGGGAGAGACAGAAGGGGGGTATAAGGGGGGGGGGGGAGAGAGAGAGAGAGAGAGAGAGAGAGAGAGAGAGAGAGAGAGAGAGAGAGAGAGAGAGAGAGAGAGAGAGAGAGAGAGAGAGAGAGAGAGAGAGAGAGAGGGGGGGGGGGGGGGGGAGGGAGGGAGGTCGAGCGCGCAGGCGTGCATGCGTGTTTATGCATCGTGTTATGCAGGGTGCGAGTATCCATTAAGAGCTTTTATATATGAAGCCTTTGTCCATCAGAAGCAACTGCTCTGTCCAAAATCAGGCTCCAGTCAAGGCAGATTGTTGCTAAAACAGCTTTTAAAGTGTCCTTCCTGCATGAGACTGTCATTCATTCGCATTGGGTTCTCTCCTGAATGTTCTCTGAACACTCTCGTTCCATCAACAACACTCTTTATTGCTCTGAACTTCTGCGAAGACATATCTGGTGGGGGAGCCACTTGCAAAGGGTGCACTTGCGAGGCCAGGTAAACTCTACTCATTATGGTGCCTAGTGACCGTCCGCAGGCTCAATGGGACTGAAAGTACGTCGTGTTCACATCGCCCCATCGCGTACTGGTCTCATAATGTTCTGGTGTTTGTTTTGTACAGTTGATAAGTGAAGATGGAGAAATCTGGGCTGAGAGTCCAGCTGGGAGCTTGTACGATTCTGATGACTCCAATGCTGAAGGCTACTATGCAAACAGCTACCCAGATGAGGAGTCTGATTTGTCAAGTGAAGAGGATAGTTGTCAATCTGACGGATCTGACACATCCGAAGAGTATTGAAAACCATCGTGGAGAGCAGCTACAGCAACAAGCCTGCGGGGCGGAGCTGAGGGGCTGGCTTAGGAGGATAGAGTTTTTGAATATCCTTCCTCAGTTTCTGTAGGCACCTGTGTAATCGAGGGTTGGAACTTAGAAAAGTAATGTGATGCCATTCTGAAACACCTTGTGTGGGTTGTGCTGATTGGTTGATTGGCCTTCTGTAGTAACCCCATGTTTTGGGTTTTGTAAACAATTCCAGGTTCATCTCGTGAAGTAGTACTTCGCTGCTTGTGTTGTAATCGAGACTGGGACTGAGACGACACGCTCAGTGTTGGAGCATTTTCGTGACACTCAGAAGAGGAGTACTACAGTAGCCTTTAGTCGTTGAACTCAGGTATTGGGGGATTGAAAATTGCATATGCATTCCCCAATCCGCAGGTCAAGAGTGTGAATTGGGCAGACTATCTGCAGATACGCTGAGGTGTGCACATATCTGTGCTTGCCTGCTAGGCCTGTTGTTTGTCCTGAACGGGTCTGGGATGAGATGGCGTTTGTTGTAAAATGTCTTGGGGTATGGGCCATGTCTGAAAGCCTGATAGGTAGTATGAAAAGGTATGCAGGGGTTCATTATGTAGAGTCTAGCCTGCCATTTAGACTTCCGTACCAAGCACTTAAGTTCCTTGCCAAATACTTAGGAAGGTCACTTCCGGGATATGTTGGACTGGTATTTCTGAAGACGCCTATTTTCTTGCACAACCGCGTTGAAAATTGGTTGAGTAATTGCTGTCGATGAATTTGACTAATACTATAACTGCACTGGCAAAATCTAAGGCATACTAGTGCAGAGCACTGCTATATCGAGCCCAAACTTTGCGTTGGAAGCCGCGAATGGCTGATATGGCTAGGCCTATGTAATCCCCATATGGACGCATCGATATGCGCTGACTTACATTCAAGAGCTTGTCATGCCCGATTTCAGCCTCTACCCATGGTCACGCAGCTCTTGTAGCGTGACATTTACGTGGGGAAGTTTACATGCTACAGGTTTGAGTAATCAATACATTGCGCTTTTCTTGAGCTCTGAGTTCATCCCGCATATCATAAATGACACAACCTTATAATCTCAATGCTAAATATCAGCACATCTTGGCTTTTCAATTCTTAAAATAAATACAAATTCGCCGATGGCACCTTCAAGAAATAGATGTCACTTTCCGGCAAGAAATCAGCAGCACTTGTAACAGTGAGAGGATGCTTGAACGTCAGTTGGGCGCAGCCAAAAGGGCTTGAGTTGTAAATGCAAGAACTATTTGTTTTTGGGCCTTAAGGCCCCAATGGGCCTTATAAGCTTACAATAATCAGAAAGGTCTAGGTATTGAAAAGTTTTAGTTGGTTTAGGGCTGTTCAATTACAAGCCCCATTATCTTACCGAAACTCTTCCCTGACTTAAGGTGCCCTGCCCACAAATCTGCCATTTGGCGGTGCCTTTCTATTCTATAGTCCTTGGGTGTATGTTGTCATTACATGTCAGACATACTTCCTGGTTTGCCTTTCTTGTACGCATTTAGTGAGCACTTATACAGGTGCTACCTACGGTTACCTACCCTGATGATCTATCCTTTTTGACACGAAATAACTTTTGGAACTATATCTCTGAATAGCCGATTCTCCTCCCCATGGTAGGCCCACTAGGTATGCACGTGTCCGATTTAAACTGGGCGGTACAGCTGCGTTTGTGCGTCTCGGACACTCTCGGCAAGGATAGCTAGGGTGGCATATCTGCAAGGAAAATTCGTGTGCCAATCATGTCAGGTGAGATGGCGTTGGGCTTAGAACCACCTGCGAAGAGGGCTCGATCTTCTCTGGACCCGCCAGACTTCTTTCAAACGGTGAGAGTCAAATCTTTCTGGCATGTGCGATGCCTTTCTACCTAAACTGCAATACTGGAAATTTTGTGGGGCATGCGTAAATCACCCTCTTGCAACCCTTTGCAATCACGTTTTGCACATTCATCGCCATGCAGTTCGGCTGCTCGGACATTCCGGCAACCCTGAACCTGCCTTTTAAATGGATAACCTCTGACGATCAACCAAATCATTCTCGATGATGAATCGAATCATCAGGAACCTCGAATGTTGCGTAGAATAGCTGGGATGGTTATATTGGGTGGTGATACCCTCTAATTTTTTCCTTCTTCCCTGGGCAGCTGCGCAATGGAGGCCTGGAAGACTTTGACGAAGATGGCAATCACGCCTTTTCTGTTCAAGATGAAAGGAAACTGCGTGGCTATCTGGAGCAATGTGTGCGGGATCCAGCTACACGGGTCATCTTCCTGCAACAAGCAGCTGATGTCCTGGGAACCTGCAATATCTCAATTCTTCGAAGATTATTGCATCCGCTTGAGGTTTCTGAAGGGGTGAGCATATCTCAGCAGGGTTTGTGGGCTCAATTCTTGGACACTGACCTGCTTGTCTTGGGCTGAACAACTATGGGAACCCCCAGGTGCCGGTAATGAGTGGCGACAGTCTACTACGAATGCTGTTGAGTGTGCCAAGAATACAAGGGGAAATAAGTGAGGTCATGCTGCAGCGACTGCCAGAGATAGATGCCGGTACCACTCTTGAAGACAGTCTTCAATTACAGCGCTTACTCTTATCACAGTTTCGCTGGTAATGACACACATGCTAAACATCTCCAATCTGTCAAGACGCAATCGTGCAGTTGCTCTTTAATGCCTGATGCAACTAGCATATGTCATTGGGACCAGGGTTGACCACCTCGCTGATGGGCACCGTCTTACTTTGCTTCTGCTGGAAGTAATTGATGCGTGCACTGACGAATTGCAAAAGGACATTATCTCGTTTCTTCCTGAAGTCTGTCCAGAGAGTGACACAGAGGTAAATCCTGCTACTGTGGACCCACCGTAGTTTGGAATGCACATATTTTACTGAAAGGCGGGTCTTGTCTTGCAGATAGTGCTGCACAAACTCCAAGACCTCTGTGAAGGTGATAGTACGTTCCTTGTACCTGTGCTTGAAGCCGCTGCTACCTTGCAACTGCAAGGCGACCTGCAGGTGAGTATGAAGTTACGGCTGGTCCACTTTTGAAACATTGATACAGCCATATGCATGAGGGCAGAAAATGTTTGAAGATAACATATTGTACATGAAGGTACAAGTGACGGACATGGCATTAAGAAGGGTCACTTCAGTTGAAGTACGCGACTTGCCAATCGTTCTGCAATTCGTCCTTCAACATGCCTTGCCCTGCAATGTAAAAGAGGTGAGTCCTTTAAGCTGTGAAAGTAACGTCTTGTCGCAATGAAGAATTATCCGGAGAGTTGTTGCGTAACATCAGGACTCATCAACTGCAGGTAGTCAGTGTGCTGCGCCACAGCCTACTGTTTGCAAATGTTAATGACCCCCGACTGCCAGGCATGCCCCATCTGTGGCTAACTTCTTTCTTGACTTAACAAAATATTCAGAAAACCCCATGATATGCGATTTCTGGATTGCAGCCCTGACCCTTCGAGATAAAGCAAAAGGTGCTGTATCTGCAAAAACATCCCTATCTCTGGTGATTGATGCGCTAAAGAATGGGTTTCAACTCTCAAACCTGGCTTCAAAGCATTATCTGGCAGAAATTCGGCGCTTGTCAGGTAAGTCACTGGTTCTATTGCACATGTGGCAGCCTCAATGGAACCTACCTCAATGGATTGGAGTGACTTGAAACTGTGGGCAGGCCATGACCACAGAGCTGCAGACATTTGGTTTTTGCTCATCATTGAAAGCCTCGGAGGACCAGAGGCTTCCTCAGCCATCACCATCTTCAAGCAGAAAGTTTGCCAAGGGGTGCTTGGGTTTGAACTCCTTTGCAAAAGCATTACTGATCGCCAGGTGCTTGCACATCAAACCAACTGAACTCTGGTTGAAAAGTATTGCACGTTAAGATGCAGTAGTCCCCGCTTTGTGGCTATGGTATTGACACTGCTTGGGTTGTACAGCAAGAGCTGGATGGTTTCTTTGTACACCTGTTGAAACTGGCGCACATGCTCATCGCTGCGCCAAGTCCAGAGGGTCAGGAGACAGGTAGCAAATTGTCTGAGCTATTATTCAAGCAGTTCAGCTCAACTTTACATCGGCAGGTGCGCTTTCCTGTGCACCTATGTACTGTGGGACAGGCATGACCCCACCGGGTCTCCCATTGAGAGTATATCTTCGCATCTGTAGGAAGTCCTGCGGAGCCTGCAAAGCCATCTAGGCCAACACATTCAAAGGCAGCAGTCCTGTGCCCTCAGGACGATCTATAATATCTCAAAGTCCCAAACTCAAGCCCTGTTGCCCTATGCTGGATCTCTCTCCACTCTGCTGGATTTCTTGAGCTACTTCAGTGACTCTGACCTTCACCAGGTACTGTGCGCCCATTAAGCCCCAGAAATCCTTTCCAGGATGGAGGTCAATCTACTGTTCCGTGGTGTGAGGCAATAACCAAATCTCTCTGCAGAGCGACAGCATTGGTCCACTGTGTCCCTCTATGATTGTGGATCCTCTTGTTGCAGGTTTTTGGGATCTTCAGTGAATTGGTTGTCCAAGCCACAACCAGTGTTGCTACAGGTCATGGACAAAGTTCGCGAGTAGTAGATGATCTCCACATTGTACTCAGAAAGGTACATCTCTACTTGGTGCCAGCACGCTGTGTATGTTGAGAAGCACACTTACTAAATGCAGTCTTGGCCTGCAGCAACTTGATTCTGCTGATAGCCATTTCAAGCACATTGGTATAATAGGCACAGTCTCTCTGGTGCGACGTTTGTGTGCCGCTGCAAACCGGTCCGACCTCCCATCAGAGGTCCAAGGTGGGTGTGCAATCAAGGCCTGGGTCCACAAATGTCTAGCCGACAAAGTGGGCACCTCTGAATGCCTAATAGTGTGCGGTCCGTGGGGTGTGCAGATCAATGTTCTAAAGAGGCCCAGCAGCAGATAATGAAAGCTTTTGCCGCCCGCAATCTGCCTGAGTCCACACTGGGAGTCCTTTGTGATGAACTTGCCGACCTTCTGGAAGACAACCCCAGCTGCCTCACTTCCCATGTGTCTGAGTATTTGGAATCCAATCTGCTGGATTTTCTCAGCAGTACCCTCCTGGTGGATCTTGAGGGGGGTAAGGTTGCAGATCAAGATGCGCTGCAGGTCAGTCTGGGTAATCTCATTCTCGTAGTTACCATAGACTCTGCCACACTGCAAACAGGGGAACTGGTAAATGAAATTTGGGCCATCTTGACCTGAGTCAGCTGATGCTTTGTGACAGGGAGCAATAGAGCTGCCAAATGCAGTATTGTTTAATCTTATTGACGACTCTGCGCAAGTAGCTCTTGGGCTGCTTATGTTGTTGACATCCACTACACCTGCAAGCAGGTATGGTGTACGCCTCTTGGGCGTGAGGGATAACCTAATAAGCCGTGACAGACACACTACAAATAGATGGAGATGTTCAAGCACCCTTAATCATTGCTTGGCCCTCTCCTTCTGTGAATGCCAAGCAGAAGCATTCGCGGTCTTGATTTCTCTTCACTTTTGTATTATCCATATACTTAAGAGAAGTTGTAATGCCATGAGACGCTACAACTTGCCATGAGACTCTAGTCTTACAATGAAGTCATCGAAATCCTCGAGCTGGTGTGATTGAGTCTTGAATACCGTGTAGGCGGAAACTGGCATACATGGGGCCCGGCATGCGGCTTCTGGGACATTTGCAGAAAGCAAAATATGGGAACCTGGAGCCAATCAATGTCACATTGGGTTGCCCAATCCATCTGTGTGACACAGCCGTAATGGACAGCTCCAGCTTTGCTAGCTTGCCACAGTCTCAAAAGATTATAGTTGTCCAATCAGTCTACTATGCAGTGACCTGGATGCGAGAAGTCATCAATGCCTTCAGTTCTTCTCTGTGCGGCCTTCACTGTAACCTTGTGCCACATGGCACTGTACATGGGGCGCTTTTTACATTGTGAAGGCTGTGGAACATCAACGTGCTTACGCAAGTGTGCTTGCAGTAGTTGACGACCAAGCTGTTTTCCTTTCTAATCCAAATGTGTTCCCTATTGATTAAGGTCTTTCCTTCCTCGTCAGACTTGATGGATGTCCTGCCGGGGCTGCAGGCCAGACACATTTGAAACAGATTGCTACATCCCGCAGCTTCTCATTTTCCGTCTGCAGACTTTGTGCCAGCTGGAAAGTGTCTTTCTGTCCCTTGTCGATGTTGCGCCAGCTACCTTGACAACGCCATGGCAGACTGGAGAGATCATTTGCGCTTCCCTGAAGGTTTCACAAGTAAGCGTTTAAGAACAGACAGACATATTGTAAACTTACAAGGCAACCGTCACTTGTCATGTGTTCCCAAGCAATCCAATAGGTCATGCTCAACTTTTCCATGAAAAGCAGACTACACTGAGTCTAGCGGCTAGAAGTCAAACTTTTATGATTGCTGATTTTGGTGGTCCCTTTGATATGGTGCCCATGACCTGTATGTTTTTCGAATAGCAATGTCGTTTTGGTACAGCTTTGAGTGTGAATAAATCTTGACAGGGGCGTGTTTGCGATTGACATGCTGTCCTGTCTGGGCGTTTGATGTGCTGTCTGTATTCTTCATTTCGAGAATTTATACTGTTACATGGTTCCTTGGAGCAGATAAAAAGGGCATCTGGGCAGAAAAAGGGAGGCGTGCAGAAATTGGCAAGTCGTTCAGCTGAAGACAAGGAAAATTGCTCTGATAACATTCCAAGGAAAAACAGTGGTGTGACGTCTTCACAACCACCAACCCAATCCAGGTGCAAGCACTTCTGTTGTTAAGCCTTCGTCCGTAGCATACAAAATGACTCTGGACCAATCTCTCTGCTGAAATTGCATCATGTATACGCCCGGTGGTAGGGGGAGGGGATGTTCGTCAATACGAGACAAAAGTTGTTCATCTGCACAGGCATGCCATGGTGAAGTATGGTGTTGGGTTGATGCAGATTGCTGGGGAAAGACCTTGTCTTTAGGCCACTGCGACTGCCAACTTTAAAACTGGTCACCATCTTGACTCACGTAAGGGAAACGGCCAGTATTATGGGACCTGCAGCCCTGTTGCTTGCTGAACTCAGCCACCACGTCCCAGCAGTATTGTCTAGCAGACCTCCGGCCCCCTTCACTGCTCAAGCCCAGTCCCAAGGTGCGTCATAATGCATGAGTGTGTGTGTGTGTGTGTGTGTGTGTGTGGGGTGTGTGTGTGTGTGTGTGTGTGTGTGTGTGTGTGTGGGTGGGTGTGGGTGTGGGTGTGTGTGTGTGTGGGTGTGGGTGTGGGTGTGTGTGTGTGTGTGTTTGTATGGCTTAGGGAGTGGGAGCCTGAGGGTGGAGGAATCAGGGAGGGAGCGGAGAGAGGTGTGTGGGGCCCGGGGGCGGGGGGGGGGGAGGACACGCACATTTACTTTGCATTACGTTGTGTGTGCGCAGGCGTGCTCGCATGCCGTGTGCCCTATGCTTCCTCCTTTGTCTGTGAGCCCTAGATGGTCTTTCGCTCGTGCTCACTCTGCTGCAATTTCTACAGGGTCGGAGGGTGTGAGATACCCATGTCCTTGACGATCTGAACTGCTGCAGAACTTTTATCACACAAAGGGGAACTTCTTCACTGGTTCATTGCAGGCAGACCTTTGTTTACCGTGGGCCCCGTACTGGAAGCCTTCCTGCCAGAGCTGCCAGCCTTGCATTCCCTGCTGCAAATGGCACATGAACTCTGCCTGAGTAACGCTGCAGGTGGGTTGGATGTGTATGGACTTGATTTGGGATAGTGCTTCTGAGGACAGAGAGACACCTTCTTTGGCCTGACCGTGTTGTGGTTGAATTGATTGATGGTTGCTTGCAGATGATAATGACTTAAGCATACTGAAGCCAGCAATTTTGACCGGCTCTGACGAATCAGAACTCAGTGTCCCCGAATTGGACTGGGGACTCTGTGCAGCAACAGAGGGGCTTGAAGCTGGCTCCGCAGCATTTCGGTATGTGACTGTTTCACCACATCACAGATCTCGGAAGAAACATTTCTTTTTTGACACAAAATCTTGTAAGGGATCCATCTGCCTTTTGCAGGGTCATTTTGAATGGCTTGTCCATTCTTTCATCTTTTGCGAGGTTTGAAGGAATATTGAAGCCTCCTAACAGAAAGTTCCTTTTTGCATTGCTGCAAACATTCCAGCCGGCAAACTCAGATAGTACGAATCAAGTAACTCATCCAGTCAACGCCTCTCCACAGGTGCAAAGGTTTCTCTGCTTTATGACAAATTGATCATGACTGTGTGGGCGCACCTTCTGTATGTTTTGCTTTACTGCATTTTGTCAGTGTGAATCAACTATCACCACAAAGTAAGTGTCATATCTGCCATTGGATTAACAACACAAATGTTTACCCTTTCACTGCCGATGGCAATGGCACTGATAAGCAATGATCAAACTGAACACAACATCCCAACAAACTGTTGGGCTTCAAGAAGCTGACCTTTGCGATTAATTTCACATATTTCGGCTGCCTGCAGCGCCTTTTCTATTTTTCTTTATTTGGTATATTGAAAACCATTGAATGCCAGGAAGACCTGCCTGTCTATTATGCAATAAAGGGCTCACTGTCAACCCAAACACACACACACACACACACACACACACACACACACACACACACACACACACACACACACACACACACAGAGAGAGAGAGAGAGAGAGAGAGAGAGAGAGAGAGAGAGACAGACAGACAGAGAGAGAGAGAGAGAGAGAGAGAGGAGGGTTGGGGGGGGAAGGATTAGTGAGAGCCCGCAGCGTGCCGAAAGTCCCTCAAATGGTGGCTCCAAGGTATTTTGCATTGCCTTGCTTTCCGAATCTGGATTTCAAAGTACGGGTAACACTTATTTCAGCTTGCAAATTGGGGGCCATTTATTTCTTCTGGTGCTGGTTTGCAGTTTTTGGGTCAGATAGAGGGCATCTGCAAGTTTGTAGAGTCGTTGACATTAAAGGACGGAGATTTTACAAAAGAGATGACAGTTGTAGAAACACTCCAGTCTCTGGCAATCTTGGCACAAAGGATCAAAGTTGACAATGGATTGGAGGAGACAGAAGTCTACACAAGCATCAGAGGTTTGAACGCCACTATCTCGTCAAACTTTTGGTCTCGCCGCTAAAGAACTATTTCTAAAGGGCCTTTGGCCCAATCATCAACTCGTATAGGTCCCTAACATTGCTCTTGTAGAAGGAGTCATTTTGCACCAACACAGGCATTGCTTGGTAATTTTCACCTTCTACAGAATGTCTTCTTAACAAAAGTAAAGTGGTCTGATTGTAACACCTTTGTGATGTCAGGATCAAGAATTCGCATCGGCACAAACATCCTTGCCACAGCAATGACCTGATGAATTTGCTGAGAGACTGCTCTGGGATGTACAACGCGCAAACAAAATGCTGTTTTAGGGCAGGATACTTGAATGAGCACGTTAGCCAACGGGCACGGTTGACTTGTACAGGACGCGTTAGTAGAGCAGCTGGATCTGTTCTGGAGCAAGATTGGGACTCCTGTCTTCCAACACATGCGACAGGGAGCACATCAGCTTTCACTTGGAAAAGTCAAAGCAAAGCCCTCGCCAAGCTGCTCACCCTGTACATCACTTATGATGCCAACCCTCATCAGACATTGCACCATCTCTGTGAGGACGTCATGCCAAATGCCGGCAATCAGCAAACCTTGTCCGACGTGTACCCTTGTGTGCCCCTCCTGCCGATCTTTCATGGGTTTGTGATTCCCTGATAAACGGGAACTGCTGTGCGAGTATATGAAGCTGCCCCCTTAAATGACCTTGCCGTACCCTTAGAAGGAACCACTCACTTGAGACTCGCTCGCTTGGTGTGAATCACTCACTTTTTGCCTGTCAGACTATACAATGGACCTTGAGACTGTTGTCGGGCTTTGCGCAGCGCTGTCTAAGCAAACAGTATCCACATGGTATAAGGTGTTATGTGACCAGCTGGTGTCAGTTTGGGATGGGAAGTCAAAGCAACTCTCTGCCGCTGTGAAAAGCAGCGCCCAAAATGACCGACATGTACGTACACTGCTCATGGAGTGTGGAGACTGTGCAAAGACGCTTGCATGCTTGACATCCACAACCAAGGGGCAGCCCTCAAAAGCACAGGTGCCCACCCATCCCCTTTGTGGGTCTTCACCTAGGGAAATTGCTGGCACTCATTTAGGTTGAAAGCCAGTATCTCTAGCAGTCTGCTCTTTGCAGTGTATTGCCCTTTTTAAGTCACTTGCAATAGTCTCTGTACCTTCCTCACTTCTCCAAGACGTACCGTATTGCAGGGCACTGCTTGAATTCAGAGGTGTTTTGAGAATTGCAGTATGGTGTGATTTGCTGCATTGACAACAATGAGGTGCAGATGTGGTCCCCAGCAATTATGCACTTGCAAAATTGGTTGGCACCAATAATCTACAGCATCGCTGCATGGACAAGAATGTCTGCAGCCATAATCTCCAGCATCACTGCATTGACGAAGCGTGCTTTCCCTTGCAGATCCTGGTGCAAGCAGTTCGCACAACATCCAGGGCCATTGATAGTTTTGTCAAAAACATTGCAGCTTGGAGAGCAGTATCGCAGGATCAAAACGAAGGGTTACCTTACCTTGTTGCCATAATAAAAGACATGCAGAAGGCCACACGACAGATACAGTGCATCTGTTCGGATGCCAAGTTTCGGAAGGACTTGCAGCTCACATCCAAGGCAAGCTCGTGTCCCTGTGTCTCAAGGAATCCATTGCGAGTTTACAATGCTAGTAACAATTTCATGTTGTGGCGTTCTGAAATTCCAGCTTGGATTTGTTGGAACAGATATTCGAAGCTCAGCATTACATAACACAAGGACTCTCTGGCACAACTGCTGAATACTGTGTTGTCTGGACAGGTTCCTGCAGTTAAACGCAGCTTGGAACGATTTGTTTATGAGGTGAAGGGGCTGTTTGCCAAGACCCAATACAAGGAGAACTTCTGGATGGGTACGCCAACTCTGCCCTGGTTTGATGCACCAGAGCTTAGCTGTCATGTCTGCCCAGCAGCAAGCTTCTTCACACCTTTTACGTATAGCTTCTACATAACTGTGATGTCTGTCAAGCGTCATTTTGTCAGGATGCTACCATGTAACTTCCAGATACTCCCCGTCTTTTGGCTTTGACTTGTGCTGATGGGGATCTCCATAGGCAACCTACGACACAAGGACGCCACAGGCAAAACTGTTGGGAGCCAGGCATGCGATGATGCATCTGAAGATGAGGATGAGCCGGAAGAGATGCAAGTGTCAGATGATGAGGTAGGACAACGAACTCAACTGTTAATCTGTGTGCATCTGCTTTTTATGTGGAATAGCCTTGTAGCGCCTGCTGCCACCGGGGGATTTTATGACTAATTGTTAAAGCCACTCAATGGTTGGCCTTCTTTGTTTTTTGCCTGTAACTATTGAAATCGTTGTATTCGTGTGCATTGCTGTATTTCAATAGTAATATCACCGATAGGATCGAAGCATGCTGTCAAGTTTGTGGGGATACAGCAAGAGATGCAAATGTCGCGTTGGTTGCGGTACGCCATGGACAGGCTTGTGGAAAGCATGTATCCACCATTTTGCCACCAATGTTCTGAATGCATTGTTCACAATGCTTGCAACAAGCTACATAAGCTTCAGTGTTGTCATAGCTTGATCGCTGTTAATGGCTTGGTAATGCAGGCACCAGCTTCAGAGGTATCAGACAACGAGGCTGATGAATCACAGGACGGAGACGAAGGAGACAACGAGAGCAATGAGGATGATGATTAAGGTCTGTGGGGTGGCTGGATGCTGGGTGTTTTCGCCATTTTTCTTTCGCAAATACTCTGAAGGCGAGCTGCAAAACACATTCAGTCCTGAGGATCAAGAGCCCAAGTGTTTGCAGATGATGAGTGATTCCCTCGTCTCCTACAAGGGGATCCAGACATGGTTAAAAAGGTAGACAAAGCCCCAATTAGCACTGGCTTTGGCATCCGTGGGAGATGGCCTTCGGCCATCTGGAGTATGAATGGCCTCGACCTTGACAAGACTAGTAACGGACACAAAAGCCCATGTTCTCTCAGTACTGCTTCTGTTGTGCTGGTCTCAGGCAAAAGTATGGATACCTCTGGACCGGGAAAAGGATCATTGAGAGCTCAGAGCCCCATTCCACTCCTTCCCTCTCTAGAAGTGTTCGTCTGAAGGTGGAGTGTGAATAGCCCGGAACCGTAAGATGGGCCTGTCACGGCCCCATCTCAGTGTTAATGAGTGTGCTCTGGTAATTGTAGTCTAACAGAGTGTGAAGAGACCTGCACCGCCTAAAGGCCGAGTTGAGGCTAAAGCTCCCAAATTCAGTCAGGTACCCCGGCCCTGGAAGTCCCGGTCTCAATCTAATTGAGCCATCCGTGAAGAACTCTTGAGGCTCCACCCTTGCAGCACACATGCCATGAAGGATTGACGACAGACGCTGCATTTGTTAGAAAAACATCAAAAGCTGCACGTCAATTGGCGGTGCAATCAGACAGAGACAATCTAACTAAAGGCTTGGGCGCAGAGAATTCGCTCAGACTTGCGGCCATTCTTCTGCATCTGGACGAGCTGCACCTTTAAGGCATCCACTTGTTGCTGTAATTCTGGTTGCAAAGACTGAACTCTTCTGATATCCGATTCTGCATTCTGCACAAAGCGTCACATGATCAGTGAATTCTGCTCTGCTGGTCTTGCTTCAAGCCTCGGGTGTCCGAATGATTCTGAGTCTTCGAGGACGTAGTAAGGATGTGTGTAAGGAAAGGGATGAGGGAGACTCGCACGGGTGCGCATGCACATACGGGCACGCTTGCACACACACACACACACACACACACACACACTCACACTCACACACACACACACACACTCACTCCTGCGCACACTCACCCCTGTAAAAAATGTGTGTGTGTGTGTGTGTGTGTGTGTGTGTGTGTGTGTGTGTGTGTGTGTGTGTGTGAGGGAGAGAGGGGGGGGGAAGGGAGGGGGGAGAGGGAGAGGAGGGGGGGAAGAAGGAGAGGGAGAGAAGAGGAAAAAGAAAAGGATAAAAATAAGAAGAAGAAGAGGGAGTAAGGAAAGGAGGGCCGAAGGTTATTAGAAGTCTGCAGGGGAACGAGGCCGTCATTGCACAAGAAGATGTAGAAGGATATTGTGTCATGCGTCGGGTCACTTTCATTACTGCCGCCTCTAAGGGCCGCTAACTGGCTGCTAGCAGGGTGTAACTTGTAGCATCAAACATTTGGATTGAGTCGTTGCAACATTGGGCTGGTCGTTTTCACCCCACTCCTATAAGGGAAGAAGTTACTTCTGTCCAGCCACTAGAAGCTGAAGTAGAAACGAGGGATGTGACTCATAGCTTGAAACATTGGGGGTTGGGGTCCTTGAACATTGGGCTGGTCTTGTTTACTCCACTCTCGTAAGGGAAGAAGTTACATTTGTCCAGCCACTAGAAGCTGAAGTAGAAACGAGGGATGTGGACAACAGAGCAAAATGGCTAGAGGGACTCTTGTGCTCTCCCGCGTGCCAGCGGAAAAAGGAGACGCAGTGCAAGACAAAGGACGACAAGACGCCAGCGACATCTCAGCGCACCCAACTTTGCAACAACAGTGAAAAGTTTGGAGGAGACGGTTCTCCTCCAAAGTACGTTCACCAGCACAATGGAAATTATAAGTTGAAACTACTTTATTAGTAACCCGGTGATAGGCACTTTACGCAAGTATGGCATAGGCATCTTTCATTTAAATCGGAAGGCACAGGGACATACCGCATATTCATGCAGGTACATGTAGGCCTTGGCACGCCGCATCAAGGCCTTTGCATTTTGCGGCTGCAAGTCTAGGGCCTTGGTTGAGTATGTCACAGCCTGGCCATACTGCCTCAACCCCATACATGCAGCAGCGATGTTGAGGTAAACGAAGAAGCGGTTGACATCAACCTCGTCTTGATCGCTTGGACTCGCACCTGAGACAAAATTTATGATAGCCTCGGCCCTGCAGTAGTGCTGCATGGCTTCCTGGAATTTTCCAGCCTTGTAATACTCGTTTCCCTTGTAGCGCTCCTGCAACTGCAGACACATCCTGCCCATCAGCCAGCCATAAAGAATGTGCTCCAGCTTCTTGTCAAGCCTTTGTTCTCAAGCTAACTTAAGGTGGCTTGGGAATTTCATATACTTGACCATGTATGTAAACGTCCCGCGCTTCAGCTACAGCTACGATGCCTTACCGCAGCTGGTTGTGAGAAACTGTGGTTTTCAGAATCTTGTGGCACTTTCAAACAGGCAAGTAGGCATGAGGACGTGCTGGAAGAGTTCACAAAGCAATTGAGAGGGCAATTGAGGTGTGCTGCATGCACCTGTTCATTGAGTGCGTTGACCAACTGATCTGTTGGTAGCGTGACCTTCGGACGGACTGATCTCATGAAATCTGCGTGACCAGGCGTTCCAGGTTCCTGATAACATTTGCACAAGGACGTTATTTGCACCAATAGAAGCCTCCAGACAGGTATGGGGCAGACGCCAATGAAACAAAATGCGAGAGCAGGGTATGGGATCAGGGGTCGCTCCCCCAGGCGGGACCGAGGCCGGGTGGGAAGAGGGTAGAGAGTAGATTAAGATTGTAAACCTGCAGAACAGGCAAATCTACACCTACACAATGCAAGCACATGGAAAAACTTGCACTACAAGGCACTAATGTTTCCGCAGTGTTCTGTAAACCAAAAAAGGGCAAGCATCTTGGCAGTTTCAAGCGTGTGCATAGTATGAAATGCACCTGAAGTTGTGCTATAAGGGCTTGTTCTAGCTCCCTCTCGCTCAGGTGACCACTATCCATGAGCTCTTTCGCCTGTTGCAGCATCTGTAAGACCATGGGGTTGCTGGCCCATTTGCCAAAGTCTCCGTGTTCATCGTTCGTGAATGTTTGTATGATTCGTCGAAGGACAGGGTTGGCCAAATAAGGTGCAATCTTTTTTTGTACGTCGTAGTCTGCTTCAAGGACCTGCACAGTGTCCCAACATGTCAAAGCACCCCAGTCAAGACGAGATTCCCTGAAATGAGCAACTACTGTACCTTTTCCTGAAGATCGACTAATCTGGATTGCTCAGCAAGTCGCAAGGCTTGCTTCATCTCCTTTTTTTGGGCCTTTTCCAAGAGTTTCTTGTTCTCAGGGCGTCGCAGAAACTCCTCGAAGCCCTCCTGCATCCGTGTCAAGCAAATCTCGACCTCACATTTTTTAGATAAATAAAAATTGAACCAAACAGACAAACTTTTATCAAATACATTTGTATTGCTGGTTTTGGGATCGCGGCAGAGTGTTGGGCAAAAGGAACGCCCGAAGCCCACCATGATCTGGACGTATTGGGCGGCGTAAAATTAGTCAGCCGGCATAATTATATTTCAGAAGTTTAATGACACTTAGGGGTATAACATCAATGCAACGAGCGGCATTGCCCGCGGCATTGTTTGGATCTGCCACAGATCTCCTGATCCAGGTTCAGTCGGAACCTGCTTCTCCAGGCTGTGCGGCAACAAGGGTTCTATCCCTAGTTTTCTGCTGAAAGAAGTTGCATTTTTCGTCCTCGTTCTGGTGGCTGGATGATTGAGGTTGTTAAACCCTATCCCGTTTGTAACGCAAGCATCCCGTTGCGAAGTACACACGTTCATTTGTTCGTTGTTCACCATCGCACAGGTCGGAGTTCGACTCGAACATCGGAGCCGCGACTAAGTATCGCCGATAGGAGCGAATCAAAGTTGGGTATTGGCCAGCTTGACCAAGTCAAAACAGCAAACCGCATACAAATGCCATTCTCGCAGAGAACAAGCTTGTCGGCTCGGCTTTACATGTATTCCCCATCCTGACCTCTTAAGAGGGGGGACCTTCACCGCCCCCACCGCCCCCCCCCCCCACACACACACGCACGCACGCACGCACACATACACACACACACACACACACACACACACACACACACACACACACACACACACACACACACACTCTCTCTCTCTCTCTCTCTCTCTCTCCCTCTCTCTCTCTCTCTCTCTCACTCTCTCTCTCTCTCTCTCTCTCTCTCTCACACACACACACACACACACACACACACACACACACACACACACACACACACACACACACACACACACACACACACACACACACACACACACACACACACACACACACACACACACACACCAGACATGATGACATGGTGTGGGGATGGGAGGGGAAGGGATATATGTCACCGCGCCAAGCGTTTACCTAGGGCCTGCAGACGACATTAAGGCTACACTGTATGTTAATTGAATAGCAAACAGGGCAATGCCTACAGAAGCATCTTTAACAGAAGTATAACTAAGTCCTCTGCAAAGAAGGGCTCTGCTACGAGAGAACGTCGTCATAGTTGAGCATGAACCAGCTTGATTAGCACTTAATCATTGTTGGAAATCACCTGCCTATTGCAAAGTTCATAGTAGCATGTCTTTGGCCATCGCGATGCAGGAGGGCAGGAGCTTCAACTGCAGATGATGCCCTAGAATGAATATGTGTTTCACAACACCCCATATTGCTGCTACATCTGTCAAAATTCATGATACTACCCCAGAGTCATTTCCTGTTCACAGAGCGCCAGAGTTATTCCGCAGTAGCTTGTGGTTATACCCTAGATTTTGAACCCTTTAGGCTATGGTCATGCTGCAGCAGTCTCTTTTCCCGCTCGTTCAAAGCCTTGTGTTGGAACCTTTAGCTAAAGGTTCCAACACAAGCTACTGCCGGATCCTCACAAGGTGTGTTCGCGCCGCAGTCGGGATCCCCAGTTCCAACATGGTGTGTTCCCTTCGTTGCAATCACTTTGCATGCGGGGTGGGATGATCCCAGTGGGATTCCTTCCTCAGCCTGTCGCGCCAGATTCTCGTCGGCAAGCTCCGCGCGCAGTGCCCTTGCCGTCTGTCGTGCGCAGTTCTTCACTTGAATGAACGAGGGTGTCAAGAAAAATGGACGCGGAGGGCCCTACCGTGTCGGTTTCCATGTGCGGGATCAGCTCTCGCGTCAGACGAGACCAGTCAGCACAATCTCGGCAGATCTCGGCGGTGCGGAGAGATCTGACCGGCAGAACAACAATTTCGCCTGTTTCACGCAGAACGTCAAAGGAGACCTCAACTGACAATCTATTTCACTTTTCCTTTAATCTGCCGCTCTATGGACCCAAGGTGACCTTCAGCACGAGCTTGCACGAGCTGGCACGCCAGTTCCTTTCAATCTGAAAACTGCGAGGGAAAATTTCGAATGGGTTCGGTCTAGTGTACTCAAGGTATGAGAGCTTGGCGAATGCAGGAGACTGCTCTGTAGACTACACAAGGGATATTGGCTTGGCACGAAACAAGGATGTAGTACTCCTTGTGTTGTAACGTGTGCAACTGTACAACATAAGTCACAGTACAAACATGTTGTACTTAATCCCATGCCATCTTAGACACCTTCGCATGTCTTCTCCACATATATGCTGAAATTAGAGCGCCACTGCATAAGAGTCAGAAAGCATCAGATTCAGAAAGATTCAGATTCAGGGGATCATCAGAAGTATCACACTCACAGATGCGGTTGGGATATGCTTCACCTTACAGTCTAAAAAGTCTCCCACTCACAGAATCCAAGGTGGAAATAGCTGTCTCTCCAATGCTCCGTGTTCACATAAGCTAACAATCGTCGACGCAGAGTCATGGGTGATTCCTCTGTCTTCATCTGTGTTGACATACGCTGATCCAAAAATGGTACAAGGCTCTTGCATTTTCTCTTCATGCGTACGCCTGTTAGCATGTGTGGATTAGCATGCGTACGCCAAAGCTAATGCATTTTCTCCACTCTTGCGTTTTCCATATTTATCTGAGGCAAATTCACAACAGTTGGCACACAGTTGCGTTCAAGTAATGACGATGCTCCTGGACTTCCCTTTCATCTCAATTGCACTGAGATGATGAGCACATGATTCTTTAAGGTTATTACCATAACTGATGCCCACCTGTCAAAAGCTTTTCAGTTGCAAACAAGATATCTCACAAACCCATACCAATACTTTGAAGGGTGACAGACAATCCACGGAAGCCTCTGGAGCTGGATGAATTGGCGCCATATAAACAAGGGAGCTGTAGATTGCCAATCCCGTGGAAACATATACCTCAACAGTATTGTCATCAACCAGCTTTTCACTGCATTGTCATCAACAGTAGGAGTGTCATCCAACTGCCAACAGTCTGCAAAACTTATGGTGCTGCTTTTGCTACGTGCATCCGCAGACTGGACTTCTCTATGCTTTGAGTCGGCCAGATTCACAAAAGTGGACTTGTGTGCAACGGGGACGCGGGGAAATATGGACCAAGGCCAGAGGCGGGGGCAAATCCGGAAGGACCAAATTTTAGTGCCCATTACTGAATGGCAGTGAGGCGCATTTCTGGTGTAACACGCTTGTGGTCCTTTGTCAGCGGGCTCTGGTAGTTACACGTCGCTAGTAGTAGGCGAGTGCTAGCACCAAACAGATGGGAAAAGAGTAGATCCTCCCCAATGGGGTTCAACTTGCAATTTGCTTTTTCTTTGATTTTGTCAAGTCTTTTCTCTGAGGTTCGTGAAGTTAGGAGGACCGAGGTGTTTTAAACCGGAAGACGCGAAAACAAAAAGAGCGCTGTGAACTAAAAGACACACCCCAATACCTTTCCCATCCATCGTACAGTGACGTTACTATCGTTTGGTCTTCCGGATTCTTTCCTCAAATCATTTGTAAGCAAACAATCCCATTTGGTCAGTAGGGAAGTTCAACCTCTTTAATATGAAGGTCCCATAGCTAGGGGTCGCTTTAATTGATAGGCGTGCCACAACCCTTGACTTCTGATAGAGACGAGATAAACTCATTAACGGCATGGTGGCAACCCGGAGTGCTACAGACGTCCCGAGGCGGAGTTCTCTCGATAGGCGCAGACATGGCGACCCTCAAGCTCTCGATAAGACTCACAGAGGCAGCATCGACAAAGGCTCCCGGGGGTAAGTTGCATCATATGATGTTCTGCTGTGAAGGATTATTCCTCATTTCCAAGTATAAGGCACCGTAGCTGGATTCGCCTCCACCCGCCTTTGCCGTTACTCGTTTGTTTCGGACCGGGAGACAGTGGAGGGTTGCAGTTGACGCTAAGACATGTAAATTGGACGACGTTTGCACCCTTGAAATGTCAATCTAACAACTGGGTGTTGCCGTGGGGTTATGCAGTGACAGCACCGAGCTTCGTCAGCAACGGCGACAGCAGGCGCTCGATGCAGTTCTTGAGGTGATGGCCGTATCTTATCAAGCGTGCATGTGTGATCCAAGATCGTTAGCTTGTAGCTCTAAGCCTTTCTTGTCGGCTGATAATTGTTAGAGCCCAAATGGCCTGTTGGGAGCAAAGCAGAACACAACACATTGGGCTGCCTAGCACTCTGTGAAGGCCTTCAAGGTGGTGCTTTTTGCTGCAGGTTCTCAGAAAAACCAATATGCAAAACCAGCTGGTGTCTGCTAGGATCCCAAATACCACACATGAAGTCAAAGAAACATATGTTGAAGCAACTTGTATTTGCCATACCATGCTTTTTACACACCAAAAGCAGGCTTCATGTAAGACAGACACCAGGAATTGCTGTGAAACAACCAGGTTCAGAAG
>KV908394.1:42500-45625 GCA_002005505.1 Botryococcus braunii
GTAATTCTGGGATTCCTTCTACGTCCACAGCCTCAGAAGTTGAAGAAGTTCCAGGATGTGCCGGCTCGATTTGCATCTATTTTCCCATTTCTGGGGCTACAGCCCTGAAAAGGTTGGCTAAGGGTATTCGGGGAGGCCCTGATGAGTTGTTGATAACTGACACAGTCGTGCCAATGCAAGTGGGTGTGGAACCTGGATAGAGTGAGTTGCTCAAAGAGAAGACTCCCTGCCTTCTTGTGCACTGATATTGAAGGCACAGAATTACGGACCAGTAATATAGCTGTAGTTTAGGAACGCATGTTTCGGGGCCCCGGTCTTCGCAAGTTAAACGACCTGTTGGTGTGTTGCAAGTGAAATGACCTATTCGAAGGCAGGTCCAACGGTTTCAAGGCTAGCTGCCTTCTCCGTCATCCTTCAGTGCGATCAATTCAAGATTGGCTTCACTCCTTCCGCAGATTCGATTGTGCCCTTTTCATTTCTGTCCGCGCCTTGTTAGAATTCTCACGGGCCGTTCTGTTCTGGTCTATCTTGGGCCATCTTATTGGAGACTATCGGGATCTCTGGTGCTTCTGAGGCCGAGGATTTTGCTTCTTTGCGCTCTGTGCTTGCGAGGCATATTCCCGACCAAGGTGCCCCCTACAATTTCCATGTCTCTTAGCGCCCCCCCCCCCCTTTTCCAGTCTTCTGTACTCTTGGAGATAGTTACAGAGTCGACTCTGTCGCTCGGCCAGTCCTCCGAGGGCCTTCCTGAGGCACATGGAGGACTACATCAAGTCAACATTTCCAACTCTTGAACACTGCATTGCCCTTTTGAATGTTTTCAGTATGGCAGAGCCACATAGCACACACCACAGTTGCGGATGAGAGCTCACTGATCCTGTAGAGAGGGTTGTGGTGTAGATATGCCTTGCAGTTTATACCATACGACGCGGATTCGAATGATACATTATACATGAGTATAATGTTTCCAACTAGGGCAGCTAACGTAAACCTTTGATATCGTTACGTCATGACCATCAGCTACCTATCATCGATAAATGTATGCTACTTGACCGCTATCCATATCACCGAGCTAGTAGATACGTAAGCATGCACTCTGTGGATTATATCCTGTATGCTGCAGCCTGATCTTGAGGGGCGTACATGCACGAATATTCATTAACATTAATGTGGTCTACAACGGATGTCGAGCTGCAAAGGCCGAGGCGCATGATTCTTAAACATCCGGTCACTTACTTTTTGGGACTCGTGTGGGGATTTAAGGCTGCACCCTGTTGGCTTTGACGATAGTATTAGGCACGAAGCGCTGAAGGTGTTTTTAGGGAAATGATGTGGTTGTATTGGGTGTAGTGGGGCTGTTAACGGGTGCGGATACTGGAGAAGCAACGCAAATTTCTAGAGCGTCGTGGAGGGGCAAGGAAGACGCACAATCCATAAGTTTGGCCCCAACCAGTGGTGCCCCCGCACGTGGGTGACAGCGTGCTGACTTGGCCGCTTAACATTAAGTGTTAAACAGGTTGATATAAACTTGATGTCCACCACAAGTATTTCCCTCCCCTTATCCTCCCCTTCCCTCAAACACAGAGAGAAGTATGAAGTCACCTGAGGCTTGTCCAATGATAAAACCCGACGGGGTTGTCTCTGCAACTCTGGATAACCATTGCAAGCTGAACAACTGGCAAGCTTGCTGTGATACCAGTACAGGACCTTGAAATTGACAGAATCGTAACATCAAGATTTATTACGACTATGCTGCGGTGTTGCAGGTCTATGCATCTCAGATTGTACCCCCCCCCTGACATAATGACCTAAAGCAACACATGATACTGCACTCACTGTGCAGTATTGATGAAAAGGACAGAGGAAACGAGTTGCGAACTGCCAGAGGATTTGGGGTTTCCTTGTCCATGGTCGGGCTTTGGCGCCTTCATTCAATGGCTTATCGAGTCGGCCTCGCCCTGTATGCAGCGTACCTAGGCTGTATACAACCCTTTGCAACAGCCTATTGCGGTCGCACTCTGTAACTTGCCCCGCCTTCTTTGAAGGCCGGGAGCACAAAAATTGCAACAGTACTCTGTCACGGGTACCTATATCCCCTCCAGCACGAAAACGCCGGGCGTCATAGTCTCGTCAAGTACAGGGCGTTCCAGCCCCAAGGATAGATACTATGCCGATATTGCTCACTAAAAATGCGTCTCTCAAGACTTTGTCTAAGACTCTGATACAATTTGGCTACTTCGTCACTGCGCAGCTTCCTCGCTGCTTTCGCTTTTTCTTGTGCATCTCAGCACGTGCCCGCACACACTCGCGTGCTCCTCTCTCTCTCTCTCTCTCTCTCTCTTCTCTCTCTCTCTCTCTCTCTCTCTCTCTCTCTCTCTCTCTCTCTCTCTCTCTCTCTCTCTCTCTTCTTCTCTCTCTTCTCTCTCTCTCACTCTCTCTCTCTCTCTCTCTCTCTCTCTCTCTCTCTCTCTCTCTCTCTCTCTCTCTCGCTCTCGTGCTCTCTCTCTCTCGTTCTCCCTCTCCCTCTCTCTCTCTCTGTGTGTGTGTGTGTGTCCTCCCCCCCCCCCCCGCTCTCCCCCCCGCCCCGCCACCCACCCACCCACCCACCCACACACACACACACACACACACACACACACACACACACACACCACACATGCACAGAAGCATGTATGCAGACATACGCTTGCAGAGGGACACACACACACACACACAGACACAGAGAGCGGGCAGGGGGGAGAGAGAGAGTGAGAGAGAGGGAGGGGGGGGATGGAGAAGTGTGAGTGTGTGTGTGTGTGTGTGTGTGTGTGAGTGTGTGTGTGTGTGTGTGTGTGTGTGTGTGTGAGAGAGAGAGAGAGAGAGAGAGAGAGAGAGAGAGAGAGAGAGAGAGAGAGAGAGAGAGAGAGAGGAGAAAGAGAGAGAGAGAGAGAGAGAGAGAGAGAGAGAGAGAGAGAGAGAGAGAGAGAGAGAGAGAGTGTGAGAGAGAGTGAGAGAGTGCACCGCTGCGCAAGAGAGAACGTCTAAGGTTTCTTCCCTCTCTCCTGTTAGACGGTAATTTATGTATTCCGTCCTGGATCTCGATTTTCACTGAAACATACATGCGCTCCAAACCAAGCATAACAAGC
>KV908394.1:49111-69111 GCA_002005505.1 Botryococcus braunii
ACACAAGCACACAAAAAAAAAAAAAAGAGAGAGAGAGAGAGAGAGAGAGAGAGAGAGAAGAGAGAGAGAGAGAGAGAGGAGAGAGAGAGAGGGAGAGAGACACTCAGAAAGGGGAGGGGACAAGGTGCTAGGTGCCTGGGAGGAAGGGAGATACTCCTCTGGCACAAAGGAGGTGTTGGTCGCGGCGAGGCTGATGGAGTACAGAGGGACGGAGGGAGGGCACACCATGGGGGCTGGAAGGGAGAGGGCAGGCTGCCTTGGGGGAGTGGAGGCACGAGCTGGAAGCCATCGCTGTCCTGCAGATGGCCGGACCCGTTCACAGCCTCGGGCTCCAGCGGCAGCCCGTCCACAAAGAAGTTGGGGGTGGCCGCCATGCTGCGCTTCAACACCAGCTCCACCTCGTCGCTGGTGTGCCGCCTCACCACATCCCCTTCCAAGCTGGAGCCTGCCTCCTGTAGGCACACCACGCACCACCCTCTCTTTCAAGCCCTGGACGGCCCCCTTCAGAACCCGTCCTGAGAAAGCCATACACACCCACACACACACACACACACACACACACACACACACACACACACACACACACACACACACAGACACACACACACAGACACACACACACAGGCACACACACACACACACACACACAGACTCACATACACACATGCGCGTATGCACATGCACACACACACGCACGCATGCACATGCGCACAAAACACCTACCCCCTCACAGACAGACACGCGTGCATGCACAACTTCAAACCCTCCCCCCCCAAACAAACACACACACACACACACACACACACACACACACACACACACACACACACACACACACACACACACACACACACACACACACAGGGGAGGGACCGGTGGGGAGAGGGAAGAGAGTGACGGGGGAAAGGGAGATAGAGAGAGGGAGATGAAAGGGGATGGGAGGGAGAGAATATGACTACCAGCACATATGACCATGCCATCAGACAAAATTGTTTGCAATTCAGAGTGATAGATACCAGCAGGGCATCACTACATGTGCAAACTCCTGTGCCACAGTCCCCCTGCAAGCAGGGGATGAATCACACCCAGAGACAGGGAGACAGGTGGGCAGGGCCGCATCTTCACGTCACAAGCAAAGAGCCATCAACCGCCTTGACGATTCCCAAGGAATGGGGCTGGCGGATTTTTAAAGAGGGAGGGGGGCATGCCTGAACGAGCTGCGCAACTTGCCCAAAGTAGAGGGAGCGCAGCTGGTTGAGATAGGGGTGAGTGATGTGGGAGAAGGCTATGCAGGCCACATCAACCAGACGGCTGCTGTCATAGGACATGGGCGCCATCTGCTGCAGCACTCCGAATGCATCCACGCTGTCCATTGTGGACAACAAGGCCTACCCCTCCCAAGCACCTCCTGCTCACAAGCTGCTGGGACGGCTACGCATGCCTCCCTTCCTGGTGCACTTCATGTCACTCGCCTGTTCTCTCTCTCAGACGCCTGCCCTAAATATTAAAGGGAGGAAAGAAACAAGCACACCGTCGAAAGCAAAGGGGAAAGAGGGGGGATCCTTGCCCCCACCTATTCCCAAAGTGGCCCAACTCGATTCCATGGGATCATCCTTGCCGTGGAGTTAAGGCTTCCCCACTCAAACTTTCTGGACCATCCCTATACTGCAATTGGACCTCTCTACCACGAGTGCGTGTCTTTTGCGGCTCTCTCTCTCTCTCTCTCTCTCTCTCTCTCTCTCTCTCTCTCTCTCTCTCTCTCTCTCTCTCTCTCTCTCTCTCTCTCTCTCTCTGTGTGTGTGTGTGTGTGTGTGTGTGTTGTGTGTCTCTCTCTCCCTCCCCCCCCCCCCCCCCCCCTCTCCCTCCTCCTCTCTCTCTCTCCTCTCTCTCCCCTCCTCTCTCTCCTCTCTCCCCTCTCTCTCTCTCTCTCTCTCTCTCTCCTCTCTCTCTCCTCCTCTCTCTCTCTCTCCCCCTGTGTGTGTGTGTGTGCGTGTGTGTGTGTGTGTGTGTGTGTGTGTCGGTGTGTGTGTGTGTGTGTGTGTGTGTGTGTGTGTGTGTGTGTGTGTGTGTGTGTGTCAGCCAAAGCGGGACAGAGGTGGTTGTGGCAGCCAGCAAGCTTGTCCCACTGAAGCAGCACTGCAGGAGGGTGAAGCACCTGGTTGTAGATGTCAACAAGGGCCAGTGCGACGCGGAAGAGGACAGAGGAACAGCACTCGAAGAAGAAGACGTCCCAGACACGCAGGCAAGTCTCCAAGGGCAGGCTGTTGACGAAGATGCAGAGGAACCACTGCGTGCTAACGCTGGTCACGCTCACGCTGTGCTTCTCCAGGTGCGCCGCCAGGGTTTTGAACTGAGACTCCACCATGGCCTTGAACACCAGCTGGTCCACCTTGCAGACATCTCTCCCCACAAAACGTCAGCCAGGAGCCAAGCCCTGCGTTGCAGACCTACAGAGGCGTTGAACACCAGCTGGTCCACCTTTCAGACATCTCTCCCCACAAAACGTCAACTGGGAGCCAGACCCTGCGTTGCAGACCCACAGAGGCGCTGAACACCAGCTGGTCCACGAGGAGACAACTTCATCCCCACAGAAGCATAGGCCTGGCACATGATGTGGCGGGTGACCACCTGGAGTGTGACCCCTTGTACTTCTCAGCTCCCTGAGCTTAGCACGGGTCTAGCCTCCATTCTTCAACCATGCCACTGATCCATGAGGGAGAGCAGAGCTTAACACGCCCCACCGGCTTCAATTCGAGCACGGAGGGCAAATGCAAGCAACAGACAAACCCTCAATTGAGAACAGAGCTTGACATGCCCAACCGGCTTCTTATAATTCGAGCGAGAGGGCCAATGGAAGCAAAAGTCCCACCTTCGCTTGAGAACAGGTCAAAGGAAAGGTGAAGGAGTGTACCTGAGGAGCCACCATGGCCAGAGAGAAGTAGCCAGGCAGCAGGTCCTCCACCACAGCTGCCAGGGCCCAAAAGGCATCCTCCTCGTCCATGAACAGCAACAAGCATCCCGCTATGAAATTCATCCCCTGCACTCCCCTTCCACTTGAGTCACAAAGCTGCAAGCCTCATCTGAACCAGCACCATTCCCTGTCTACATCATTGTGCCTGCGCAACACGCGTAAAAATACGTAATCAAACGCACACACACGCGCTTGCGCGCGCGCGCACACACACACACACACTCTCGCACCCACCGACACACGCGCGCGCCCCGCCCACACACACACCGACACGCGCGCGCGCAAACGCACACACACAGACGCAGGCTTCCGCTGCCGCATATAAATCCAACGCTTACTTGGTATAGGATATAACACAGTAGCTCCTGCATTTATTCTGCTTTGGCACTGTGCGAAAGGAGGCACTGAGGCCGAAAGGGCTGTCCCTCAAACTGCCAAGCAATCTCACCCTCTCAGTCTAGCAAGGGGTGGAGGGCCTGGTCTCCAGCCCCCCTCCTTGTCACCCTCCTCCCCACCCCGCTCCTCTTTTTTTTTTTTTTTTTTTTTTTTTTTTTTTTTTTTTTTTTTTTTTTTTGTGTTTGTGTGTTGTGTGTGTGTTTGTTGTGTGTGTGTGTCCACCCCCTCCCTCCTCCCTCCATGGGGGAGGGAGACTCCATCCCAACGTGCCCCCACCTCCACCGCCTGGCAGGCTGCAGCTGCAGGAATGGAGTCTCACCTGGCAATAACCCACCGAGGGGTTTCTGCGGGCATACGCGGCCAGTATCCGCCGCAGAGCTGAGCGCCCGCTGCTGTCCATCACTGGGTGTCCTGGGAAGGTACGATGGAGGTCTTTCTCTATCTGAAGGTTCCAGTCACGACACGATGGGTGCCACTGCTTGCTGCGTGTGCGCTGCGGAGGGGGATTCCCGCTACCATGGGCTTCTTCTGCATCCGCCCTTGCACTTACGGGTGCAACCTCCCCGTCAGCCCCTGCGGGCAGCGGCTCCCTGCGCCCTGACAGGTGTGCAGCCGGGTCTATACACTCCCTTGCTTCTAGACCCTCGGCAGCTCCACTGGTGAGGCCCTGGGGAGGGCTGGCAATAGCCGTGGGGGCTGCACTCTGGGCCGTAAGCGGTTCAGCACTTGCGAGGGTGGCAACATTAAAGTTTGAGGCCCCCTGCTCTGCCCCGGGGCTGCCTGCTTCCAGCTCGTCCGTCTTTCTCTGGTTTCCCCAGAAAACTTACTTCGTCATCCCCAAGCATCATGTATGTGATTAAGCTGCAGGGTGAGCAGCGCCTACTGAGATAACAGCAGCCAACTTACACAGATAAACGCCCCTAGCACACCCGAGCACCACAGCTAGTGGCGCACACCACAGCTGTGCAGGCCGTTGTAGCGCTTTAATAAAAGTGGTGAAGGAGTGTGAAAGAGGATTAGTGCCAGCCACCTGAAAAGTGCTTCTTGCCATGGGTTGAGGTTATAATGGCAGGGCACGTTGCCAGACCCTTATAACACATGGAGAGGTTCTCACCCGGATTCGATGCTTCTTACCCAATGCCTTCACGACCAGTCTGTCATAAACTCCCTCTTTTCGCTTTGTGGTCAGGTCCAACAGGATCTTCCACAACTTGCCCCGCAAAGCCTACGAGCAATTCCAAGCCCTCAAGTCAGTCTTCAAAAGCTGCATGTTTGAAAGCATTAACAAGGATTTTTGTTCAACAGTGTTTTCATCTAGCAAAATGTCAAGTATTTGACGGTGCAAGTCCTGCAAGGTATCCGTTATTCTTCTCATTCCCCCACGAAGCTTCCCCCCCATTGCTACACCTTACTTCAGTGAATCCCAGCCCTTGTTGCAGTCAATCTGCCCACCCTTAACTACTGCCAGAAATCCATTGAAGAAGAGCCGGCGTGATTTGGAAGGGAATTACCATAGGGATGCCGGCCTGGAGCAGTGATCGCAGCTGCTGCTGCCAAGGAGGAGCTTCCACTGAGCCACGTCCCCTGTCAGTATGCCGCCAGGTCGAAATCTCCAATTCCAGTCTTGCAAGCTGTGCAGCTTGCCTTTCATCGCTGTCAACCGCTCCCCGCAAACCAATCAAGTTCACCCAGGCCAAAGAACCTGCATATCCTTGAGTTGCACTGCATACAAGGCAGGCAACTTTACGTCTCTAATCAAAGATTTTCAAGAAAGACGCCTAATAATACTTCTCCGGAAATCAGCGAATTATAGATCTGTCTGGTCAGTTGAAAGTTTTAGGAGCGTGGCGCAGGATGCGCCTGCCTCACCTTCGTAACTTCGCTGATTCTTCATCATCGAAATGAGACAAAAACAGTGCCCACCGTTCACATCTTTCTGTCTCTTCTTTTTCCCAAAGTGGAGCATACTTTTGATAGAGCTCCAGATACTCGCGCTTAACCTACCGTACACCATAAGATCAGAAAAATATTGTGTCAAAGCAGAAACATATATCACAAGCAAATTGTCTACATACCTCAAATCCATAAACGTCCCGTAACATGTTGGGGGAGGTCATGCTGGAGTATCACAGACCAAGAACCCCACTTTTCCGGGACTAGCAGTCAAGCAAATACCTTTAAAATAGTTTTCTACTGATTGACACTATCCTTGTCGAGCTTTTGCATTTGTAAATTGGCATTGTAAAAATGCACGGGCGGACGGCAAGATAGGGAATGAATGTCGAACCGTTGCAACCGAAATGCTGCGCGCACGCACACCGTGATTCACGCGTTGGTCGACACAAACAACCCCACTTTTACAGTGGCACTGTATGGCGGTGTTTTGTACAGCGGAGACAGGAGAGCGAGTCCTACGGTATTGCACCTGGCGAGCGAGTCCAACGGCTTATTTGCTTAGCAGAAGAAGAGGGCTAGGTTCCCTCATGTTTCTGGGCAGTGAACTTTATGACCAGGGTTCCTGTACAAATCAGGTCATCAACCGAAGTTATCCTAACTTCTTCAGGCACATATTCAATATATTCTCGACTTTGAGACAATCGCACTGTGATGTTATTTTCCAGTCTACATTCTTCTAGTACACGAGTCTGTCTGTAACAGCCTCTCGCCAGCAACCATATTGGGCCAGGCACTTACCTAGCGAAGTGTACGGACCATGGCCGATATTAGGGCCTTATCGGATTGATTGGCTGGCTTTGACATATTAAAATGCATACAACTACAAAGCATGTACCGGCAAAGAGGAAATCAAGGCTGAGTAACTTTCATAGAAATAGGGCAAGCCTTGCTCAGGCTCTACTATGTGGGGGCTATCCAGCTGCTTTTAAAGGTAGGTATAGTATATACGATGGGCAAATTCTTGCGGTTTAGCCAATCAAGGTGCGGCACGTATACAGGGACCCATTGGTTCAAGGTGGGGCTCCACAGATTTCATAACCACGTCAGGCCAGGGAATAACGGAAAAGTGGGTTCACACACAACTGGAGCGTATCCAAGAAATGATATCAGCGGCTCATACAGCTAAAGCCGCGGGATTGATTCAAGAAGCATATCATGGTTTCTTTAACTTAGCAGAGGACTTCGTCGTCAACTCATTGCATGCACTAGCACAGACATATTACCGTGAATGTTTCGTCCTAGCAAAAAAGGAGGGTTGGAGCGAAGGCCAGCTTAACGCAAATCTCAACATAGGTAAAACATTCTTCAAATGGTAGACCTATGCTGACGTATCAAGGCCCTTGTATTGGCTCATTGACAAGTTAATGTCTTGTGATTTGATTTCATGTTGGCAGACCCACTTGTCTTCTTTATTTTGAACGAAGACTTATTCAAAGATCCCAACTTGAAGTGCAGCCATCAGGTCATCTTGAACAAGGGCTCAAATATGGTTCTCGCTGCCTGTGATTCGTGAACTGCCACCCCTTTCATAAGCACTGTTCCAAGGGTTTACTCTGCAACAAAAGAAGTGATCATACCAAGGCTTCTCATTCTGCCCCTGACTGTGCCCCAGGAAGGTCTATGATGAGCTCAGTAGCATGCGTGTGGACAAAAAACTAGGTATAGAGTTTGGGGAAACTAGGTACAGCGTTTGTGCAGGAGTTGATGCTGAAGTGGGTAGCCTGCTTGGTCGCCACTATTGACCCAAGTGGGCAGCCTGTATGGTTCAACAAAGGGGTCGTACGGCTACGTTGCTGAGCTCTTATCTATCCCTCCCCCCCCCCCCCCCCCCCAACCCGATATTTGGGTGAGAAACTCCTATGCTGTGTGACAGGGTTGATTAGTCAGCACTTGAAGAACTGGGCTGCAGCAGAGGAGAGCTTCAGATTGCATCTGGATTTGGCACAGGGCGCAAACAATGATAATGAGATACAAGTTGCTTACACAAACTTGGTTCAAGTGCGGCTCATTGACTGAATTGAAAGTCTCTCGTCCTCAACTTCCAGATAACAAGCGTGGCCACACTTCAGGGAAACTTCCTCGTGACATTCCATTGGCGTGTACCTGACATGTAACCTTATTACTCGTACCAGAGGGCAGGCCCCCTCCCCCCACCCCACACACACACACACACACACACACACACACACACACACACACACACACACACACACACATACACACACACACAGCCGACCGTAAACCAACAATTAGAAGGCTCTATATTTCTAGTTTTGCGTTTCAGTATTGTTAATTTTAAGTTGCTTGAACGCAGCAGTAGGCCCAACAGATGGCAGTGACAAACGCGGTTTCAGTGTATGCGGAAAGGCATCATGATATCATGTCAAAACAGATTTTGGGGCTTCACACGGCATCCTAACAACAAAGACTGGATTGCCAATTTATTTCCTTAACAGTACTACACAGTACTACGTGTACTGTGAATGGGAAGCACCTTCAATGAATGTGGAGAATTGCATCGCATGTAGGTAGTGTCGCTGTTCCGCCACGAGCTGGCAAGGTATTACTTTGTGCCATGACCAGGTGCTATGGGGAAAAGCGAAGGAACTAGAAGAAGAAGAAAATTTCTATGCACGCATACAAGTTCTACGGAAATGCCTGCTTGCAACAGCAGCAGGCCATCTCGAAGAAGAAGGCGGACGAACGAAGATCCTACTTGGCCTGGCGCTCCATCAGCAGGCACTTCCCAGTGTCAGTGACCAATTCCGAACCCAAGGATTAATACTGGCTCACACTGTGGCGTCGAGCTTTCCCTCTAGTACAGATGCTGCAGGAGAAGAACATGTCGACCTTGGTTAAGAAAACGTGTCGACTCTTATCAAGAAAACAAACACACACACACACACACACACACACACACACACACACACACACACACACACACACACACACACACACACACACACACACACACACACACACACGCACACACGCACGCACGCGCGCGCGCACACACACACACACACACACACACACACACACACACACACACACACACACACACACGCACGCATGCACACGCACATGCATGCACGCGAGGAGATAGCCATACATATGGATAAAATGTGAAGAAGAGCAAGTGGTTAGGTCGCACATGCACAATGTTGTCCTAACAGATGGGTTTACATGATTAGGGGGGGAATGGAGGTAAGGAACCAAAATAAAGATCCCAGTCATCCCATCATTATCTTTTGAGAGAACGCCAGAAATTTACCCCTGTCAATGTACGCAGGGCCAGTTTGATGAGGCTTGTGAGGTACTTGCATCATGCCAATTTCTTGGGCCTTCTCAGCAAGGGGACCTGACATCTGAGATTATCACGGGTGCTTGCGCCCTTGCTGACTCCTACTACCGGAAAAAGCTTGCTGATGATGCCATCATGACATTGACCAGAGTTGTAACGAGAACTCAGGTAATCTTATTGGAAACAAACAAGTTCGTGTCAGGGCCATTAAAGCTGACGAGAAATGTGATGTTCCCATAGGACTGTTCACATTTCTCATCAGTACCAAGGGTACGTCGAGGTTTCGCCCATCCCCAAGGATACAGTCCTAATGCAATAGGACAGTATCCAAGGATGGGCCAAACCTTGGCGGCGTCCCCTTCAATGTGAGCACGCCCTCCCTTACACATTTGGAGTTCGCGCAAAGTGCACTTGCTTCACTTTCTCTCACTCAGTAAACCTCTTGGTCACCAATAACAGGCCTTTGTCACAATTGAGTAGCAATTCTGCCGTTCCCAATTGTGTTGCGTGGAACACTGCTGGGGTGGGGAGGAGGAGGATCAGACTCTTGCTAGACAAGGGAATCACGGTCAGGTTAAGCTAATGAAGGTCATCACTTCTCAATTGGGAGAACAAAAATAATACCCCGTCATACCTTTCGGGTTATTACTGGTTGATTCCCCAGGGGGTGGGGGGGGGGGCGGCAAATGGCCTTTCAGGGCCCCGGAACATGCTTCAATTGCTGAAGCACTGGCATCCATGTTCCAGGTAAGTGCAGATCTACATGGAGAAGCGCAAGCGCGCTGCCACCTTGGGGTGATCCATTTTCAAGAGGGCAACATGGAACATGCAATGACAGAATTTGAAAAGCAACTCGCTCTTGCTCAGCAGCTGGATGACAAAAGAATACTTCACATCGCAATGGTCAACATGGCAGGGGTCCTTGCTGACCTCGAAGAACAGTCAAGGAGCGGCATACCAAAGATACAAACATCGCCATTACAATGAGAGCAGCATGTGCCACCTTTTCCAAAGCTTTTTTTAAGGTTGTTAAAGAACCCTGCTGCAGATGCCTCAAGAATTGCTGTAGCCCTACTAGACACTTCGAATATTTCTTGACTTACTGAGGACAGACTCTCGGAAGAGATATGGGGCAAACTGAGCCAGCAATGTAAAGCCAAAACCATCAACGCAAACACCTACTTATTGAATCGTATCTCAAAGCGCTATCTGTCACCACGTCGTGCATTTCGTCTGCCTTACTCGTGACAACAATGAGGCAACAGTGCCGAGGAATTTGCATCTTTGATGTAATTAACATATGTATATACGGACTGCTTGAATGATCACACACAGAAAGGCCACTCATCTTCCCTTCACCACAGACTACTGGCCCCTAAAATAAGAGACTTCAGAACCCTGAATCCTTCAGAACTCACTCAGGAAAGAACATTCCTGACCTGCCAACTTCGCTATTTGCCATAGGTGTCTCATGCAAAAAGAAGTCTTCAGTCAGGTCAGGTCATCTCAGTCATCCCTGGCACTCAGAAACACACTTGACTTGCTGTTGAGTCACTTCGAAACTTTGAACACATGATGGTGGGATGGAGTCAGCCGCCCAGTAGGCATGGGCCTGTCGATCGTGTATACAAGACACGACTCCAAACCATCAGAAACCAAAAAAAAAAAAAAAAAAAAAAAAAAAAAAAAAAAAAAAAAAAAAAAAAAAAAGAAATAAGATGATAAAAAACGCACAGTACTCTCGAAGAATGACAGGGATCACCCCCAGGGATCACATAAATTGCTCATTCCCATAAATGCGCATTCTTTCACTGTGAGGCACCACAAAATGGAATGGAAGCCTGACTCGCCTTACTATGTTTGCTACAGCGAAATAGCTATCGGTCTGTAACAATCGCTCCAAGGAATCTATTAGTCTCACAACTACGAAACTACGACTCCGCAAGAAGGCTACCACTCCACTCTGATGCGAATGGCTAGGCAAAGCCCAATTACTTCTGAAACAAAACGCACACAACCACATCAAATACTCACACCTCAAACACATCAAATAAATGCTGCTCTGTGGTGACCCTCTCCTTCCATCAACAATTTCTGTCATAGTACAATGCTCAAAAGCTCTGACCTGACTAATACCACCGCTTCAATCTTCAAGTGGAGAGGCAATCTTAACTGGTGGATTGACGGATAATGACATATATGCACACCATGCCACTCCAATCACGTTGGAGTAAAGAATCCGGAGGTCACGCGGTATGAAAGCAAATGCAACCTGCAAGACAACCCAGCAGAAATCAACTCCCAACATTGCCACATGAAAGGATTAGAGCCCCCTATTTAAAAGAACTAGGGAATTACCAGGTTAGCGAGTGGCCACACTGTCCAATTTGCAATCAGGAGACTCCACAGGGTGTCCTGCATAAGCCCAAAATCGTCGTCTACATTTTCATATAAATGCCCCTGTGTCCTAACATCCTCCCTTACTGCTCCTTGCTCAGAATCATGAGCTGGAGACCTACACCCGCGGAAAAACACTGGCCAGAACTCTTTGGAAAAATCACCTGTCATTGCTCAGGCAAGGGTTAAGTGCAGCAAACCAACAAGCATCCTGACTCTAGTACCTGTAAGAAAGGTAACACATCACTGGGGTAGCCCTCTGCAGCCTTCAAATAGGCTAGGAAAATGGCGGTAGATATAGGAGCAAACAGCAGCTGATCAGCGGCCAATTTCCCAAAGACAGCTGTCAGGCTCTGCGGTCGCTTTGGCATTATCCTAGCATCGAGAAAGGCATGCCAGTAGTGCCCGCTGGGCCCTCCGACCAATAAACCATAGATAGATAGCCGCAAGTTTCGGGCCGCATCGAAAGGTAAATCCGTCGCGTATTGCGCCAGGGCATCGCCCAAAACTGACCCTGAAATAGATTACTTTTACCATTTCAGTGTCGACCCAGCAGTAAATCCGTAGCAGATCATGACGGACAATTAAGTGCAAGGGGCTGTACCGCATTTCACGAAAAACACAACACTTCCTCACATCCTATCCACTACAGGAGCTGTGATGGTTTCTATGACTCATCTTGTCTTTCTACAATGCTTCGGTTGCCCGTCATCAAAGGTCGCACCTACAAAACAGGTCCACGCCTTCGTTGCTAAGGGTCGAGAAGCAAGCTGCTCATTATACCAGTGATACAGACCACTTTGTCTTCTAGAAATACTTGTTGATATACTTTCCATTGACAACGCCGCCTGTGGTGAGCTTCCCATGACACTTGGAGCAACGGCATCTCCGAAAGTGCCACGGCGGACGTCTTTACCTTTGCGCAGCATTTTTAAGAGCGGAACACCAGTCACTCTACCGGGAATAATATGCTTTGATAAAGACATGGAGGAATGTTTATTGGATTTTGCACCGGCTGTCACGCCAGTGTTCCGATGAAGCCATAAGCCGATTCACCCGGGACCACCATGTAACACGTGGGCTCGGAACTAGTGCTTCTATGTCTGTCATAACAACTTCACAGGAGGGCAGACAATAACCCCGCAAATACCCCGCGATCCGGTATACCTGCCACAACTGCCTCCCGCCAGTTGCCCGGAAGGGAGGGCTGCAGAATCTGCAGTGCAGATGTACTTCTTGTGTCCGTACACTAGCTCGGGTTGGGTTGATACACGTCGACAGACCCAAAAGTCTGCCGGTCCGCTGTTCCCCATTGGGGCCAACACGGTTGGCCCACCTGTGCTCTGCGGTCCATGTCATGTCCGCGGCCTGCGAAACCTCGCCTTCCCATCCTTTTGCCCCCCCCTCTCTCTCTCTCTCTCTCTCTCTCTCTCTCTCTCTCTCTCTCTCTCTCCTCTCTCTCTCTCTCTCTCTCCTCTCTCTCTCTCTCTCTCTCTCTCTCTCCTCCCCCCCCCCCCCCCCCCCCCCCCCCCCCCCCCCCCCCCCCCCCCCCCCCCCCCCCCCCCCCCCCCCCCCCCCCCTCTCTCTCTCTCTCTCTCTCTCTCTCCTCTCTCTCTCTCTCCTCTCTCTCTCTCCTCGCTCGCTCTCTCGCACGCGCGTCCCCCCGCAGCATTATTGTGTTCCGCTGTCAAAACTTCCCATAGTGGGGGCCAACAGCCAGCCTATCTGGAGCTTTTTATAGCTCGAGCTCAATTTAAAGAAAAGTGAAATATATCGTCTCAGCTCGATGCTCAGATAGTCCGTTTAAACCCGAAGAGCAATGGAAAGAGAGGAAAAAAAAAAAAAAAAAAAAAAAAAAAAAAAAAAAAAAAAAAAAAAAAAAAAAAAAAAAAAAAAAAAAAAAAAAAAAAAAAAAAAAATATATATATACCGGTAAACTCACTGTCAAGAACAAGTACCCTATGCCCGCATAGATGATACTCTTGACCAACTTCAAGGCTCCACTGTCTTCACCAGTCTGGATCTCACCTCTGGGTACCACCAGATCCGGATCACTGAGGAGGATGTCCCGAAAACTGCTTTCAGGACTCCTATGGGCTTGTATCAATGGAAAGTCTTACCCTTCGGTCTCCCCAATGCACCGGCCACTTTCCAAACTGCTATGAATACAATCTTCCGCCCATACCTCCACAAGTTTGTCCTGGTTTACTTGGATGATATCCTCATCTATAGTAAAACCCTGAGGAGCATCGTGACCACCTGCAAAAGGTTCTGGACCTTTTGCGAGAGCATCAGCTATATGCCAATCTCAAGAAATGCTCCTTCGCCCAGCCCGAAGTCACATACTTGGGTCATGTCGTGTCTGCGGATGGAATCAAAGTTGATCCCCGTAAGACAGCTGCCGTAGCTGATTTTCCTACTCCTAGGAATCTCAGTCACCTACGGTCCTTCCTGGGCTTAGCCACCTACTTCCGCAAGTTCATTCGTAACTTTGCGATGCTGGCTTCCCCTCTCCACTGCCTTTCTCGTAAAGGTGTGGCTTGGGTCTGGTCTCCTGCTTGCGCTGCTGCTTTCCAAGCCATCAAGCAAGCCTTGACCACTGCCCCCTGCCTAGCTTTCCCTGATTTCTCTCAACCATTTGAAGTGCACACTGATGCCTCCCTTCATGGGCTCGGGGCAGTGCTCTATCAAAATGGTCGTCCAGTAGCTTTCGAAAGCCGAGGTCTTACACCTGCGGAAATCAACTATGCCACTGGGGAACAAGAGCTCTTGGCGGTGGTGCACGCACTCACTGTGTGGCGTTGCTACCTTGAAGGTGCTCCTGAGTTCCGGGTCGTCACAGACCACAAAGCCATCATCTACCTGGACTCGCTTCCTACCCTTAGCCGCCGTCAAACACGTTGGGGCTGAGTTCCTTTCTAGGTTCCACTTCCGTTGGGATCACGTTGCTGGCCAATCCAATGTGGTAGCTGATGCCCTCAGTCGTCACCCTGCCCTAGGCAGTGATTGCACTCCACCGTGTGGCTTTGTCAATGCCATTGTGGCATCTGGGGTCTTAGCACCCACTGACTCTCCCTGTCTACCGAGTCCATCCCTATCTGCAGTCCTCCGTTCCGGTGTGACTTCAGGGGGGGGAGAGCCCACGAGCCTGTCATGGAAAGACAGTTCGTGCAAGGATATTCTGTGGACCCATGGTTCCAGGATGCTGACAACTTGAAGGGTCTCCTACCACACGAGGTCTCTTCCTACACGACGGCAAAGTTGCCGTACCCGATGCATTTGGGTTGCGAACCCTTCTCCTTAAGGAAATGCATGACAGCCCATACGCTGGACACCAAGGTGTTCGGAAGACCCTGAAGCTCATAACCCGCCATTACTGGTGGCCTTCTATGACTCAGGAAGTGGAGCGGTATGTCACCACATGCCATCTGTGCCAAACGAACAAAGCCAGGAACCTCAAACCAGCTGATCTCCTGCAACCTCTGGGCTTACCCTTGGCTCCTTGGCATACAGTCACGATGGACTTCATCACACAACTACCGTCCACAGAGCGCGGCCACGATGCCATCTTCGTCATCGTGGACAAACTCTCCAAGATGGTCCATCTGGTGCCAACCACGTCGCGAGCGACAGCGGAGCAAACGACACGCCTGTACGTTGACAACGTATGGAAGTTGCATGGGGTCCCCCAAGTGATAGTGTCTGATAGAGATCCACTCTTCACCAGCCACTTCACCAAGGCTTTGTGCGAGATACTCGGTACCAAACAGGCCATGTCCACTGCCCACCACCCTCAAACGGATGGTCAGACAGAAAGGACCAAACGGGTACTGGAAGACATGCTATGCATGTACGTGCCGTCCAGCCAAACTGACTGGGATACCAAGTTGTCCTGCGCCGAGTTTGCTATCAACAGCGCAGACCATGAAAGCACAGGAACTACTCCATTCATGCTCAACTATGGGCATCACCCATACCTCCCAGCCACGCTCCTACCCAACCTACGGGTTCCGAGCGCAGCCGGCTTCGTTCAGCGCATGCAGCGTTTGATCAATGAAGCTCGGATGGTACACCGAGTAGCCACCAACCGACAGGCACAGGCAGCCAACACAAAACGTAGGGATCTCCAGTTCTCACCAGGGGATTGGGTCCTTCTGTCCTCCAAGGACCTACGTTTTAAGCAAGGCACTCCAAAACTCCTCCCTCGCTGGGTAGGTCCATTCCAAGTCCACAAGCGCATTGGCAAACAAGCTTATGAGCTAATTCTGCCTGCACGTTGGAGGATACATGACGTCTTTCATGTTTCCAAGTTGGAACCCTACCGTAGGGATGGGTCAGTTCAACCACCGCCTCCAGCGGAACTTCTCCTTGGAGAAGAGGAATACGAGGTGGACTCCATCATAGCCCACCGTCGTGTCAATTCTCGAAATCCCGCCAAGTACGAGTACCTCGTCCAGTGGACAGGTCACTCTCCGGAACACAATACTTGGGAACCACAAGGGAATTTGACCAATGCTCCTGAAGTGCTCAAGAGGTACTGGGACACAGTCGGTCGCAACGCACCGACATAGGAGCGCTGATCAGCGGCCTTGAGCCCCCCGCGCCTGCGGGAGGGCCGTGGTTATTTAGCCGCATACTCGAGTGCACCGAGTATCCTTCCGACTTGCAGGTCAAGTGCCAGCCTTCCTAAGCCCACTCCCTCGAGTCCCAGCATAGGCTGTGTCTCACTGCTGTAGTGACTTAGCTCTTCGAATCAGTGGCGTTTGGCCTGTGGCCGGCGTTACCCCGTTCACTGCGGGCTTATTACTCAGTACACCCAAGGCAAGTTCGAACCCAAGTCCTCGGGCTTGGTGTCTTCGGGTCGTCGCCCATCAGCTCACCATCTTGTAGATGTGTTACAGTGAGCCTTCCACACTCACCCTTTCTTAGCCTCCCAGGAGCTCGGCTAGCTAGGAGGGGAGAAATGTAACGTACTTCCGGATACGTCCACCCGTCGGATACGGGTCTCACGTGGTCTTCGACCACGAGGGTGCATACGACTCGGTATGCACCTGTGTGAGGTCATTCTCACACGAGCCTTTGTGTTAGATCTTGCATCTAGCCTTTGTCTTTGTGAATTTCCAAGATCATTACACAGGTCAAAAGCAGTTGGACAGGCATATTGACACGATGGGCATCACACACTGGAATTGCAGAACGTCTGAACTGGTTACAATGTTAAGTGTGTTTGTAGTGTGACACTTCCAAGCTAAGAACAGCATAATAGGGATACCTACACGACATTGCAATCTCAGCAAAGGCAGGTCAAAAGCAGTTGGACAGCCCTATCGACACGATGGGCATCACACACTGGAGTTGCAGAACGTCTGAACTACACAATCACCTCTGCCCTTATCCGTTAAATTCCACAACTGGAGGACTGACATCATTTGCCTCCCTCAGCTTGTCGTCGCCACTCTAATGCAACGGAGCACTGATCTACGGCTCCGTACCAGAGCGTACAATCGTTAAACCTTGCATGCATCATTCAATCCTATCGGTCTAACGGACAAGGACAAACCTCGATCCGTCTAAACGACACGATCTGATCACAAGTGCTTCGAGCGGTCAGTTCGGAGCCAAACTTTGGCTGCAAAAGGCAAGCTCCGTGGAAGTAACTAGGAACAAAACATGGGCTTCGTAGAAATTTTCGGATCCGAAGGTGATCACAGAGTTAGTTCGCTTCTACCTGAAAACCACTCGGAGACGGCGCATTTACGTCCAATCTACTCGAATCTACCCATAAGTACCATACTTGCACCCCGGATCTCATCTGTAAGTCTGTAAACCACCCTGTACACCTCAGGAATAAGTCTGCAGGCCCATTTAAGCTTATTAACTGCCCAAAGATGAATCACATATATTATTATGAGTTAATACACCTGCATATTTAATATGTGCAACCAGAGTATCATAAGTACAGTATCTGATGTAACTGTACCTTATGCATCTGTACCTTATTTGGCCTCTTCAAACATGTCAAAAGCAGCCAGGGAAATCCCATCAGATGTGTAGTGGAATTTATTTAGTATACACTGATGATTCCCATTTTATAACACACACACACACACACACACACAACACACACACACACACACAACACACACACAACACACACAACACACACACACACACACAAGAAAGAGAGAGAGAGAGAGAGAGAGAGAGAGAGAGAGAGAGAGAGAGAGAGAGAGAGAGAGAGAGAGAGAGAGAGAGAGAGAGAGAGAGAGAGAGAGAGAGAGAGAGAGAGAGAGAGAGAGAGAGAGAGAGAGAGAGAGAGAGAGAATTTGATGCTAGGGCGCCAACAAAAAGTCCGCTAGGCCGCCGAGCCTTAAGAGCTCCAGACCTCGAGGGTGCAGGGCCGGGCCTGAGGGCCCATCGCTTGGCACAATCTCAAACAACACCCTTTGCAAAGCGTCCTACCCAATGGGCGTCCTACAGACTTCTGCTGACTGTCATTTCCTTTTTGAATCTCCTTAAGGTGTAAATCTGACGCCAGTCGAGGCGAATCTTAAGAGCTGGAGGGGGACCCACCGGGGGGGGGGGGGGCAATCGTAGTAGATACGGCATTTGAGATCGTCAGCACGCGGCAGTGATATGCTGGCAAACGTTGCGCACACACCTTGCTTTGTGCCAGTCCACCATGTCCAAAGCGAGTTTTTGTGGGGCTTTTAAATGTCCCCGGATCTGAGATCACAAGGCAGATGTGCTATTTGAAGTTGGGATGTGCCTCGCCGTCAATCATCGTTCTTGACCACACAACGTAATTGTGGATGCGGTCTCTAGGTCGATCAACGCAACTGAATGTGATGACATATTCACTGGTCTCATGAATGGCAGACATCCTCGAGCAAGCTTACCCCCATGTGCGCCGGCCATTGCACACGGCTACAGCGTTTTCTAAGCATACATACAGCGCACTTGCCTTGTTAATAGGGTTGGGGTATCTTACCAAGCGGAGATCTGAATCATTTCAGAGGCGAGTTGGGGCCATGAGCTGCAGGGAAAACATATGTGAGGGGCTGGGATGTACGGTTTTGTTTCGGCCAATCATGGAATGTGTTCAAGGCTACTGCCCCCCACTGTGTTTGTCTCGGTCATACTGGCCGGATACCCATGGAAGGAAAGTGTGTCAGTGACACTGTCACACTGTGATGCCCACACTTTTGGAAGTACCCCGGTAGTGGCCTAGGTACTGTACCTCAACACCTGCAGTCTCGGCTTTCCAAGCGAATTCGGGGCGGGAATGACAGCGCGGGACATTTGACAGGGAATGGGTTTTAATTATAAGTCAAACCATTGTTTGACGGTACTTGCAGCACAATGATGACACAGGAAGCTTAGAGCTGCTTCGTTCGTAATGAGATGTTGTAGGCATTGCCGATCCGGGTGATCTGTTGATCATGCGATTAACTAGTAAACGTAGTTTGTCCTTGCTCTTTTGGGCGATTTTTGTCGGTGCTCGGCTTTGTCGTGCTGCTGTCTCCAAAGGTGCCATCATTGCCCTTCAGGCCAAGTGGCAGGCCACCCCGTTCATCTTGGAGGCTGCAGAATATCTGGTAAAGGAACGACAAAATTTCTCAATTACTGTGTGAATATGGAATCTGTGTATTTTTAACTTCATTTCAGCTGGTTCGCTTGACCCAGACAAGCCGATGGCAACGTTCGTCGTGTTCCAGATCGCCAACCAAATCAACTTGAGCCTGTCACCATCATTCTGTGGCTTGATACGCAGGCCGATGAAAATTCTGAGCTCTTCTGGCGCCTGATAGAAAAGTGGCCATCGGCAGAGGGACCAGGCAAGACCTGCTGGGAGTCACTGCAAACCGTTGCAAGGGACCTCCTTTCTGATGATGAGGCGAAGGTGCAAACCCTTGTCTGTCATTTTGAAGCGGTATCGATCGGACTATTTGTATGTGAGGGGATAGGTATTATCTGCATTAATATGCTCCTGTCAGCCTTACTATAATGACGCAACTTGGCTCCACGATAGACATTTACACAAAACCCAGGCTGGGTCATTCTGATTCTTTGCCTGTGCCTATCATCAAGCCACAGACTCTCTCACACGTGTTTGGACTGTCCCATTCCATTTTGCCACCTGCAAGAGCACGCTTGCGAGTTTCCCCATTCGTTTCAAAATGGGATATTGGCCTAAAGTGTTTCACCCCCAAAAAAAGTACACCACTAAATCATGAGCATCTTTATGTGGCAAATTTAGATGAATTGCAGACCAGTACTTTGTGGATTTGGCAACCAAGCCAAACTTTGCGTCAGAAGATGCTGATCGACCCCTCGCATGCCTTTAGCTTGCATCGCTGCTATTGGTGGCGGTCTTCTGCAGTGTTGTGTACTGCCTGCTCACAAAGGGCCAGAACTGCCTGGTCTGCTGTCTGACGCTTGTATATCCAGCTTTCATGTGACAATTTGCATGGCTATGTGCAACTCTGCAGGTGTTGGGATTCCACTAGTTCCACTGGGGGGTGTGCAGGTCCTGCAAGTCGTGTTGGGGATTCGATGGTATTCTGCACGGCTTCAAATGTTTCGTTCCCTGTCATCGCAATTACAAGCGCCCCAGGTGCCACTCTCCTTGTTCATGGACAAGCAGGGCTCTCTTTTCTTTGGAGGCGGAATGCCCTGAGATTCTCCCCCAACTCATCCCACAGGGGGTTGCAGCCCACACAACAGTGTCTATGTGCTGCAAGGGCCAAACAAGGCTCGTCGCTGCTGCTTTCTGGGCAGTGTGTGTGTGGGGGTAAAGGGGCAACACGGGCCTGTGTTGGGCGTCAGCGAAGCTGGCCGGGGGGAGGGGGAGGGACTGGAATGTACAGGAGGACATTCCATACAGTTCTGTGCGCAGATTGCATTTGAGAATGAGCTGTGCGAGTGAGTGCGTGGGTGCTCACGCACGGGTGTGCATGCACGCCCGGGTGTGCG
>KV908394.1:74111-84111 GCA_002005505.1 Botryococcus braunii
GACCCCCAATTCCCCCCCCCCTTTCTCTGTGTCTGTGTGTGTGTGTGTGTGTGTGTGTGTGTGTGTGTGTGTGTGTGTGTGTGTGTGTGTGTGTGTGTGTGTGTGTGCGTGGCGAGCGCGTATGTTTGTGTGGGTGCACGCTCGTAGGGGGGGGGGGTGTTGTGGGTTGTGTGTGTGTGTGTGTGTGTGCGTGTGGGTGGGTGGGGGCGTTGGGTGTGTGTGGTGTGGTGTGTGTGTGTGTGTGTGTGTGTGTGTGGTGTGTGTGTGTGTGTGTGTGTGTGGGTGGGTGTGTGGGTGTGTGTGCGTGCGTGCGCGGGGGGGGGGGCGTGTAGGGTAGGGGGCTTGAGAGTTACACATGCACACCACACACACACACACACACACACACACACACACACCAGAGGCTGGCCCTCCCTCTCTCTCTCTCTCTCTCTCTCTCTCTCTCTCTCTCTCTCTCTCTCTCTCTCTCTCTCTCTCTCTCTCTCTTTCTGCCCATCTCGCGTGCGCGCTCTCTGCCCCCCTCTCTTGGTTTATTTGCAAATTTTGGGGATCTCGAAGTCAATCCCACTACAAGATCTTTTCTTCTCACTACAGTGGTTGCAATGGAGTGCAGGGGGGAATCTGATCCTGGTCAACGGGAGGACCTTGGACACCGATTCGCTGGACCTCTTCACGATCGTGGAGACAATCCGTTCCGAGGTGCTGTTCCTTCCTCGGTGATCCGGAGGGGACTGCGCATGTTTTTCCAGAGAGGAAGACAGCAGATGGTGGGGAGGGAGAAAAGGGGGGAAGAAATGACGGAAAGGCTGTGCATGGAGAACGGGCATCTTAGTCGGGTTCCGGGGTTTTAGGGTTTAGCACTGCCTGGTCGTTTAGTAATGCCCAGTCGTTTAGCTGTGCATGGAGAACGGGCATCTTAGTCGGGTTCCGGGGTTTTAGGCTTTAGTAATGCCCGGTCGTTGGGGATTCGTCTCCCGATTTGCGCCGCCTTTAACTTCCCCCTGGACGTTTTTTCCGTTCTCCCTGCGGCCCTACTCGAGTTGCAGGGGCGAAGGAACGAACGGAAGCCACGGGGGGTGGATGGTTGCAATTGAGGGAGAGAAGGAAGGAAGAGTGAAACAGGAAGAAAGGAAGAGAGCATGGAAAGGAGGGGGGCGGGCGGGAGGGGGGTGGGTGGGCGCACGCGCAAGAGGGAAGAGACAGAAGGAAGGGAAACATAAATAGGAATCGATGAGAGGAAAGGAACCACAGCGAAAACAAGGAGTATGGAGGGAAAGGAATGGGTGGGTCGGAGTGAGGGCGAGAGGGTTTGGTGGGTGACAGGTGAGAGTGTCCAGCATCCTGGCGGGCACGAAGCTGCAGGGCCGCGACGTTAAGGCGCTGCTCCTTCTCCGTGGCTCGGTAAGCTCCCTTCTCCCTCTCCCTGTTTTCTTCCACCTTACAGGCCTGCATCCCTTGCTCTGCCCCTCCCCCTCCCCCCCCCCCTTCTGCCTGTCTCTCTCTCTCTCTCTCTCTCTCTCTCTCTCTCTCTCTCTCTCTCTCTCTCTCTCTCTCTCTCTCTCTCTCTCTCTCTCTCTCTCTCTCTCTCTCTCTCTCTCTCTCTCTCTCCCCCTCTCTCTCTCTCGCTCTCTCTCCCCCCCTCCCTTCCGCCCTCTCTCCCTCCCCCCTTCACACACACACACACACACACACACACACACACACACGTGCACTCTCTCTCTCTCTCTCTCTCTCTCTCTCTCTCTCTCTCTCTCTCTCTCTCTCTCTCTCTCTCTCTCTCTCTCTCTCCTCTCTCTCTCTCCCCTCCCTCTCCCTCTCTCCTCTCTCTCTCCCCCCCCTCCCTCTCCCTCTTTCCCTCCCCCCCACACACACCACACCACACACCACACACACCACACACACACACATGCACTCTCTCTCTCTCTCTCTCTCCTCTCTCTCTCTCCTCTCTCTCTCTCCCCCCCCCCCCCCCCCCCCTCCTCCCCCCTCCCCTCCTCTCTCTCCACTCTCCCTCTCTTTTTTTTTTTTTTTTTTTTTTTTTTTTTTTTTTTTCTCTCTCTCTCTCCTCTCTTCTCTCTCCTGATCATGAGTTTCAACATCTGATCCACTATCCTCTAATTCTGCACATCATTTGTGACTTCTTAGACCTTGTTGCAGTTCTCTAAACCACCCAGCAAGTACGTGAACCAGCTCCTGTTTCTATACCTCCCTCTGAAGCCAATCCTGTGGCGTTGTCACCAGTGTTACAAGCTGTTCATGAAGCTCACCGATGTTACAAGCTGTTCATGGGGCTTCCCTGATGTTACAAGCCGTTCTCGCGGCTCACAGATGTTATAAGCTGTTCCTGGTGCTCGGTGAGGTTGCAAGCTGTTCTCACGGCCCACTCATGCTTAAAAGCTGCTCCTGGGGCTGAGGGAGAGGGCTCTTGTGGCCGCAGACAGCAGAGGACGCGGAGGCAAAGCCGCGAGTGGACATAACGTCTGAGACGGATGTGTTCTGGGCGAACGACCTGGAGAAGGACAAGGTGTACAAGGGCTGGAGCAGCAGCCTCTCCACCATCTTACGGCCCACTTTCCCCGGCCAGTTCCCCCGCATCCGCCTCAACCTCTACAATTCCATCTTCCTCATGGACCCCGGTGCGCTTTGCTCTCCCCCCCTCCCCTCCTTTTCCTCTTAGTCCCTCCACCCTGCATGCATACTCGCCTGCATGTCTTGTGGGTGCGTGTGCGTGTGCGTGCATGCATGTGGGTGCGTGTGTGTACGTGCGTGCGTGTGTGTGTGTGTGGTGTGTGTGTGTGTGTGTGTGTGTGTGTGTGTGCATCTTCGAGGTTTTGCAAAGGTATTGCTGAGCGTGCAAACCAGTCTTTGTTGTTGCATTATCTGCGGGAGGCGTTTCTGTGACAGGGCGTTGCCCTTGAATGGGGTATGTTTACGCAGGGAAAGTGGAGGCGGTATTTATGGGAGCAACAGCTTACGAATTCTGCAGTAGGGCTTGGCCTATGCGCATGGGGGCCATCTTGCTTCCTCTGAAGGCGTTGTCCCGCATCAAGGATGCTGGTTCGATTCCCAGCCTTTCCATGTTACGCCTGTGGGAATTTTTTTTGGCTGTCTTATCTTACATGTGCTTCATTGCAATTGATCCATTGTCGTTATAGTCTGCCAACAAGCTTTTATCCCGTTGCATTGGTCATGCAAGATGTAAAAGGTGTTATAATTAGAAATTGCAATTTCTAATTACAAAGCCTGGCTTCCTTTTCGCTCCCCTATCTTTTGCAGTTGCACCCACACACCCACCCCCCCCCCCACACACACACACACACAGACACAAACACACACACGCACACGCACGCACGCACGCACACGCACACACGCACGCATGCGCCTGCGTGCACAGGTGTACGCAAAGATGCATTCCCCGGCCATCCGTCCACCTTCCTGTCGCCGCCCTCATCACAACCACACACCCCCTCTTCACGGCGCCGAAGCCAATCCCATCCCCCCTTCCCCGAACCCTGCTTTTGCCATGCGCAACAAAGAAAGATGTACAACCTGCCAATCTTGGGGCAAACCCTGGACTGTGCTTATCGCATTACAGTAGCAACTCGATGCTACTCGATTGGTGCCTCGATTGGTGCCTCGTGCGCAGCTGCACAGGTTCCTTCTGATGGAGTTGGACTTGCGTCGCAGACTCCTCCTGTACGCCGTCAGCCAGACCCCTTTAGATTTATGACCGAAACCCGTCATCCAAAGTCACATTAAAAATTTTACATTTTTTCCACTACACTTATCATTACAGTTGCCATTACATTTACATTCACAAGTACATTTACCTTGAAGGTAGTGCCAAACCCGACCAGAACCATCTCAATTAACATTAAATTTACAATATTGCCACTACACTTATCATTACAATGACCATTACATTTACCATTACCGTCATGTTTAGGAGCCAATTTTCCAGTACATTTACCATCCCTCTCATGTTAAACATCTATAATTTACCACAACATTTACCATAACCCGCATGTTTAGCATCGAATTCACCAGCGCACCTACCATTACCTTTATGCGAAGGATCTAAGGCGCTTTCTTCTCCGCCACACCCTCAACAGCTGTGCAACCTACGGGACAACCGTGTTGTGTACGGTGAAATCCATTGAGCAGCGGGACAGGCTTCTCCTTGTCGTCCAACTCCAATCACTCTTTGTTTTTTTGCTGGCGTAGACTCGGTGCTGCCGGCGTGGGAGGAGCTCAGCGTGGGCGAGAAGGCGTCTCTGCTTTTCCTCTACCTCTATGAGATCGACCCCCTCCACGCCTTCAAGTTGTTTGCTGCCACAGCGGAGCAAGCCATCCCCGCGACAGGTGCACACCCGCCCCCACAACCTCCCCCGCCCCCCCCCCCGCCCGCCCCTGTGCCCTGAGGAGGTGTGGCTGCCCGGTTTGTGTGCAGCTGCAGCTGCTGGGTCCAAAAAAGGTCTGTTGCGCACATAATGGTCCCCCGGTTTAGTGCAGCTGTCGTTGCTGGTTCCAATACAGCTCTGTTGCGCGCACTATGACTTCTGAGTTTGTGTGCAGCTGTAGCTGCCGGTTCAAATAAAGCTCTGTTGCGCGCACTATGACTGCTGAGTTTGTGTGCAGCCGTGGCTGCTGGTTCAAATAAAGCTCTGTTCCGCGCACTATGACTGCCGAGTTTGTGTGCAGCTGTACTTGCTGGTTAAGATAAAGCTGTGTTGCGCTTTATTTTACTGGGCTGCCATAATGCAGTTTGTGTGCTGCTGTAGCTGCTGGTTCCAGGAAAGGTCTGTTGCACGCATTATGGCTGCTTACTACCTCCCATGTGTGCAGGCGTCATTGCGGAAGGAGACCTGGTGAAGTGGGAGCACTACAAAGCTGGATTCACGGCCGTCTGGAAGGCTTTACCGGCCAGCCAGCAACGCTCTCTGGCTGTGTCAGAGGCCCTGCAGCAGGTCCGCCCTCCAGGAGAGGGGAAAGTGGAGGGGAGGGAGGGAGGCAGGAGGGAGGGAGGAGTGGAGGAGGGAGGGAAGGAGAGGGGAGGGAGGGAGGGAGGGAGGGAGGCGGGAGGGAGGGAGGGAAGGAGGCGGGAGGGGGGAGGGAGGGAGGGAGGGAAAGAGGGATGGCACTCCTGCACTTGCACACCCCCACTGTGCCGCTCCCACCCTGAATTTCAAAAAGCAGCCTTCTCTACTGTTGCACTCTCACACGCTTTGATTCAAAAGCAGTCTTCCCCACTGCTGCACTTCCACACCGTTTAATTCAAAAGCAGTCTTCCCCACTGCTGCACTCTTTTCACACGCTTTAATTCAAAAGCAGTCTCCCCACTGCTGCACTTTCCTCACACGCTTTAATTCAAAAGCAGTCCTCTCTACTGCTGCAATTTTACCCCCCCTTTGTTGCCGTGCCCACACCCTAATACAGCTCAGTCAGCAACGATCGACCCAAGGACTTGGGCAGTTGATTAGTAATAGGACGGCCCCGACAATGAGGGGTTCCCATTGGCAGGACGATTCTCATCCTGTCTGTGTGAGTCATGTGACCGGCACCATGTCTACATAGGGAATAAGCCAAGTCGTTTTGCTCCTCTTTGCAATTTCCCATTGGTATGCAACAGCGGGCTCCCTGGCAATGGTCAGCTCGAATCACGTTTACTTTCGGCCTTGCCAGTGAATCCCCCTCCCTTTTTGTCTTTTTTTTTTTTTTTTTTTTTTTTTTTTTTTTTTTTTTTTTTTTTTTTTGGTGGGTTTTTCCCCCCTTTTGGGTTCTTGGAATTCCTGCGCTTTTTTGTCCCCTCTTGAATTTATAGGCCAATCCCCCCCCCCTCTCTTGTTGTAGGCGGGGTCCTTCCCATCTGGTACGCTGAGATGGGCCATCCCTAGATGCTTGTCTGAGAATATCGGCTCCCAAACTGCAGTCAGGTCCGCGGTGTGGATGTAGTTTTGGAACGGCAAATTTGGGAGGGGGCTACAGGTGGCGACCAGCGAATCTCTGAGGCAGAGGCTGGTGGAGAGCATTCTGTTTGCGCGGCAACGGGGGGTGGCCTCTGTTGGGGAGGCTCTCTGGTTGAATGGCCAGGTGCTCACTCAGGAGGGCAACTGGCGCCAAGTTATTATGTACTATCTCCAAATGGAAATGCAGCGGGTCCAGGTGTGTGGCAGCCTTTCGTATCCCCCCTCACCCCCCCCCCTTCTCCCCCCTCGCTCCCCCCCCTTTCTCTCTCTCTCTCTTCCCCCCCCTCCCTCCCCACCTCTCTCCCTCCCCCCCCCCTCTCTCCCCCGCTCTCTCTCTCTCTCTCTCTCTCTCTCTCTCTCTCTCTCTCTCTCTCTCTCTCTCTCTCTCTCTCTCTCTCTCTCTCTCTCTCTCTCTCTCTCTCTCTCTCTCTCTCTCTCTCTCTCTCTCTCTCTCTCTCTCTCTCTCTCTCTCTCTCTCTCTCTCTCTCTCTCTCTCTCCCCCCAACCCCCCCTCCGCTCTCTCCCTCCGTCCCTCCCCCTCTTTCTCCCTCCCTTCCCCCCCCCCCCCAAAAAAAGCAAGGGCACACGCACGCATATGTGCGCATGCCACATTCGCAGGTATTCTTCACTGTCCAGCTCGAGCTTGCCTCCTCCAATGGAAGAGGCCAAAGGCATTTAGAATTGCAACCACTGGTGCTTCTTTGCATGCATGGGTTTTAAGTGGAACCAATAGAGGGTCTCACATTTTTTAAATGCGAAAATCAACTTAAGAAAACACAACAAACAGAAACCCCAAAACTCTCTCTCTCTCTCTCACACTCTCTCTCTCTCTCTCTCTCTCTCTCTCTCTCTCTCTCTCTCTCTCTCTCTCTCTCTCTCTCTCTCTCTCTCTCTCTCTCTCTCTCTCTCTCTCTTTCTCTCTCCAACACAATGGGGTATCCTTGCTGGATGGAGCCTCAAAACTTTGTACCTCAAACTTTAGCCAAGGTGACGTCCTCTTACGGGCACTTGACTCATCTAGCTACCCCCGCCCCTATTCGCCCTCTCTCCAACAACACGCACGCAGGCACACGCTTGCACTTGTACACAGGCACGCGCATGTGCGTAGGCCACATGCGCATGCATTCCTTACTTTTCAAATCAGGCTTCACGGTCTTGCCTGCCCCTATGGACGAGGCCTAAGGCGTTGAGCATTGCAGATGCCTGTGGTGGTTTGCATACCGAGGTTCTAAGTGGAACCAGAGAAGAGTCCTACAACAATGATGATGATGATGATGACAGTAGCAACAACAACAACAACAACTACAACAGTAACATTAAGATAAACAATAGCATTGGCATTGGCATGGACATTACCATTACCACTACAATTACCATTAATATTGATATTAATATTTTTAAAACAGCGATAAAAATAATTTTGCATTATAATTAATGATGCTAATACAACCGGTAATACTAATAATAACGTTAATAGTGATATTAATAAGTAAGTAATAATAGTAATAATAAATACTATGTGGACGTCCCAATATGTAGATAACTTTGCATTAAAGACTGCCACAATGTCATACTACACTAGTGACTGTGCAAAAAACAAATGGGACTGAACATCCGAGTGTCAAAACGCATTTGATGATTTGAAAGTTGCTCTGACCTCACGGTCCGTGCTCCAAATGCCCTGGTTTGACCTGAGTTTGATAGTTACCGCTGATTGGTCTAAGCTGGCGATTGGTGCAGTCCTTAGTCCAAGTGCAAAAAATTTGAACATCCAATCTCATTTTCTCCAGGGGATTTGAACCCTGGTGCAGTGTGCTGTGCACATTGATTCTAACCCTCTGTTTCTTTGATGACACATGGAAACCCATACTTGTACCCATGATATAGATGTCTCCGTTGAAGCATTATTCCTAAAGTTTATGTTTGGGGGGACAAACTCCGAATGAGAGTGTACCTACTAGTGAGGCACTCCTTTCGCGTTTGTCGCACTTCCTAGACAAAAGAAAGGAGGTGACCTTTTGAGAAAAGTAGCCTGTCTATGCGAATTCATTTTCCCCTTTAACAAGTTCAAGGGGAGTGGTCAATGCGTGCGGCCTTGCATGTGTTCTGTTGTGGATTGGAATCACTTCGATAAACCCATGCCATCTCGGGCAATGTGGGACAAGGCTAGGGTCACGAGGTGAGGATACACAACTTGAGAAAGAGGAGGAAGAGGCGAAAGAGAAGGAAAAGAAGGTGGCGGCATGCCTGGGCACCTTTGGGGCAACAAATTGGATAGGCCCCATCTCAGTGTGGGGATGCTCTGGAGGTGGAGGCGAGAAGAAGGCGTAGTGACCAGGCTACCTCTTTACAGAGCATATCCCGTTTTGGCACCAGTGTGGTGGATTAAGCAGACGCAAGCAGAAAGGGGGGGGGCTTCTTCCATCTAGGCTTGAAGGCAAGAAGATTTTGCCCCGAGATTTTACCCGAGTGCACCTTGCCAACGGCAATATGCACTCGGGTGGCACTTCGGTGACTGTGGTGGGCTATGCCAAAGGTTCACAGAAAGGAGGAGGGCACGACACACACACACACACACACACACACACACACACACACACACACACACACACACACACACACACACACACAGACACACACACACACAGAGAGAGAGAGAGAGAGAGAGAGAGAGAGAGAGAGAGAGAGAGAGAGAGAGACACGCGCACGCACGCACGCACGCACACACAAAAGGCTGAGGAAATAGATTGACATGCGGGGGGCCTGGGGAGCAGGAGTGGGTCTACACAGGCCAGTTAGAAAAGGAGAAGGGGAAGAACATAGTGCAGAGCGTACTCCAATTGACAAAGGCGGTACCGCGGTACAATCCCCGCATCCTGCAGCAGCCTGGGCCCAACGACAAGGCCGGACTGGATACCCCATTCCAGCTAGCCTTGGGTACCGCGGGACTGAGACCCTGGGAGGCCCCCTTCTCCGAGCTGGGGTACCTCCACCACCCGGGAACTGAGGATGCTGTGAAAGCAATAACCCACTGGCTGTTGCTTGATCTGGACACACCCGTGCGCCTTCCTTTCAAATGCCCCTCCACTACATCTCTCCCTGCCCAACATTTTGCGTCCATGACTTTGCGTTTTTGTTCTATTTTTGTCGTCATCAATGTTGTGTAAAATTCGATTTCATATGGGGGGAGGGGTAGATTTATTTTTGTCTCCCCCCCCCCCCCCAAAAAAAACAATATCCGCGCGCACGTGTGTGTGTGTGTGTGTGTGTGTGTGTGTGTCCGCAGGGGCGCAAGCATGAGTGCCAGTGTGTGTTAACTCCAGTAGCCCCTTTTACGCAGCCATGTCACATTACGACATCTGCATGTCTGATGACAACACAGCCATTTCTGATGAAATGACACAGCCATGTGTGATGAAGATGCCACCCACGTTGGATAATACACGCATTTGAACACCTTCCCCGATGTTGCTAACATATGATGGATAACACTGCATAGTGACATGCTGTCTATCTTTTCAGGCAAAATATCGCTGAGTGTAAGGAAAAGGCACTATGTTCCTGCATGGAGTCTGCTGACAGACTCCAGCCTCAGTTGTGCAGCTGCCCCTCCACAGCACCAAACGGTTAGAGATCTCGTGTTGAGATTTGCCGGCCCCGCTCTCTCATCCTCCGCTCTGGGAGGAGGAGAGATGTGGGGTGGGGGGGGGGGGGAGAAGTCCTCGGATTCTCTTTCCCTTCTCTTTCTCCTTTATCAAACAGAAGCATTTAAACCCCTTTACCCTTCCGGACTGGAAACTCTTGCGGACCGGAAAGATGCTATATTCTCTTGTTTCTTTCTTCTTCTTCTTCTTCTTCTTCTTCTTCTTCTTCTTCTTCTTCTTCTTCTTCTTCTTCTTCTTCTTCTTCTTCTTCTTCTTCTTCTTCTTTTACCGATGGGGGGGGGGATGGCCTTCAGTTTCCAGATAGAGAAGATGCCTGAATCCCCTTATCGAAAGAGATGGTCTGCAGAGAGGCTTCCTATCAAAGATGGG
>KV908394.1:89111-91611 GCA_002005505.1 Botryococcus braunii
ATTCCGCATATCCAATAACATAAGTTCACTCTGCGGACTCCTGACCTGCAATTTCCCAGGCCATCTGTGCGACTGAGCACTGCATAGCTTCACATCCATCAATGGAAGCGTGCGCATGCATAGTGGGCGCGCTCGTCTCTCTCTCTCTCTCTCTCTCTCTCTCTCTCTCTCTCTCTCTCTCTCTCTCTCCTCTCTCTCTCTCTCTCTCTCTCTCTCTCTCTCTCTCTCTCTCTCTCTCTCTCTCTCTCTCTCTCTCTCTCTCTCTCTCTCTCTCTCCCTCCCTCCCCCCCCCCTCTCTCTCTCACACACACCCACACACACACACACACACACACACACACACACACACACGTGGGGGTGTAACTGTACCTGCATGCACGGTTGATTTACCACCAGCATGGGTCCTTGAGTGCAAAGCACTATGCAAAAACTCTCCATGAGCCAAACCCTCGAACTGCCAAACCCCGACTGCCCAAGCTGTCGAACCCTGGTCTCGGATTTGAACGCGTGGCCATCACACCAAAGCCCCCGCCAAGCCTACCCAAACGGGAGCCCAAGGCCCTACGCTGACGCGGGCTCCTGGGGGTCCCCCAGGGGGGCGGCTGGGGGAGCCGGGGCCCCCGGTGGCGAGGTTCGAGGGCCTGCCCAGCAGCAAGGTGCTGACGCTGAACATGGATGTGCCCGAGGCCTGGCTCGTGGAGCCCGTGGCGGCCAGCCACGACTTAGATAATCTGCGCCTGGAGGATCTGGGCCCCAACAGGCGATACTTGGAGGCGCTCTTCGAGTTGGAGGCCCTCATGATCACTGGGCAGTGCATGGACGTCGCGGCCAAAAGCCGTGAGCAGGTGCGCCCGCTGCCCTCCACCTTGACTCCGTACCTTCCTTGCTTTAGCAATTGTCACGCGATCCTCTCGTGCCTTCCTCCCTTGCTTTTGCTGGTGTCAGTCAATCCGCTCGTGCCTTCCTTCCTCTGTTGCTTTTGCTGTTGACAGTCGATCCGCTCGGACTTTGCTCCCTTGCTGTTGCTGTTGTCAGTCGATCTGCTCGTACCTTCCTCCCTTGCTTTGCTGTTGTCAGTCGATCCACTCGGACTATGCTCCCTTGCTATTGCTGTTGTTTGTCGGTCTGCTCGTACCATCCTCCCTTGCTTTGCTGTTGTCAGACGATCCACTCGGACTATGCTCCCTTGCTATTGCTGTTGTTTGTCGATCTGCTCGTACCGTCCTCCCTTGCTTTGCTGTTGTCAGTCGATCTGCACGTACCTTCCTCCTTTGTTGCAGTTGTCCTCCACTGGGTCCCTGCCCTTGTCGAAACCATACTGGCATGGGGGGGCCAGGTGAACCCGAGGGGGGTGCAATTGTGGCTGGGAAGCAAGGAGCAGCACCACATGGTTGACACCCTGGTCATGTCCAATTTAGGCTACTTCCAGCTGAAGGCGGACCCTGGCCTCTGGCAGCTGATGCTGGCCCCGGGCCGCTCCCAGCAGCTGTACACCATTGCCAGCGCCTCCGGTATCTCGGGATCCTCCCGCACGTCAGCTTCCGAGGAGGTACCCGCGCCCCCCCCTCCCCCCCCTCCCCCCGACCTCTCTCCCAACCTCTCTACCACTCCACCCCCAACCTCTCTCCTCCCCCCCCAACCTCTTCCTCAGCCTCCACCTCCCCCCCCCCCACCATCTCTCCCAACCTCCACCTCTCTCCACCCCCAACCTCGCACCCCCCAAACCTCTTCCTCACCCTCCACCTCTCTCCACCCCCAACCTCTCACCACCCAACCTCTCTCCCTACCCACACCCTCTTCCTCACCCTCCACCTCTCTCCACCCCCAACCTCTCACCCCCCAACTTCTCTCCCTCCCCCGCCCCAACCTCTTCCTCAGCCTCCACCTCTCCCCCCCCCCCCCCAACCGTCTCTCCCAACCTCTCCACCTCTCTCCACCCCCAACCTCTAACCACCCAACCTCTCTCCCTACCCACAACCTCTTCCTCACCCTCCACCTGTCTCCACCCTCAACCTCTCACCCCCCAACCGCTCTCCCTCCCCCCCAACCTCTTCCACACCCTCCACCTCTCCTCCCCCCCCCCCCAACCCTCTCCCAACCTCTCCACCTCTCTCCAACCCCAACCTCTCAACCCCCCCCAACCTCTCTCCCTCCCCCCAATCTCTTCCTCACCCTTCACCTCTCCCCACCCCCCCAACCTCTCTCCCAACCTCTCGTCCTCCCCACCTCCCTCCCCTAACCTCGTCCACTTTTGGTACCTCGTCTTAACTCCGCTCCAAACTCTTGGTTACTCTTGGAGCTGTCCCCAATCATTAGCCTCTGGTGGCTGGACGGATCTTCTTCTGCTTCTTCTGCTTCTTCTTCTGCTCCTGCTCCTGCTTCTTCTGGTTCTGCTTCTGCTTTTGCTTCTTCTGCTTCTTCTTCTGGTTCTGCTCCTGCTTCTTCTGGTTCTGCTCCTGGTTCTTCTGGTTCTTCTGCTTCTTCTTCTGCTTCTGCTCCT
>KV908394.1:96611-109111 GCA_002005505.1 Botryococcus braunii
GAGGGGGGAGGGGGAGAGAGAGAGGACGAGAGAGAGGGAGGGGGGGGGGGAGAGAGAGGGAGGGAGGGAGGGAGGGAGAGGGGGAGAGAGAGGGAGAGGGGAGAAAGAGGAAGGGACGGAGGAGAGAGGGGGGCAAGAGGGTGAGTCAAGAGATAAGGGGAGGCGGGGGTGGGAAGGGACATGGTCAGGGTGTCATGACCAGGGGTCATGGAAATCTGGGGATCTTTCCCGCTGACTCGAAGTCAAAGGGGGGTGCGAAGAGGCACGGGCGGATGGGAATGAGAGGCTGGACTTGTACCTGGGAGGCACAGGGCCATTTGAAGGGCAGGGCTGCCATCGGTCGTGAAACTGCAGTTGGCGGAAAGTTGAGCCAGATGGGGCCGGGTAATGTAGTGGAGAGGATGCAGCACAGTGTAGGTAGGGGAGGGAAAGGGGGGGTTTGGGAGGACGTAGGGGGAGCTGGTTTCAGCATGTCAGAGAAGGGAGATGGGGCTGAATGCGCAAAGCGGAAGAGGGGACTTCAAGAGAGCTGAGGTAGGAAGGGGAAGGGAATAGCTTTTTTTTTTTTTCTTCTTTTTTTTCTTTTTCTTTTTCCTTTTCTTTTTCTTTTTTTTTTATTTTTTTTTTGCATTAAACTCGTTTACATAAGAGGATATCACAACAGGGTTTCGTCAAAGGAGAGGGACAAGGGAGATGGGTTCCTCGTGGGTGAAGAGGAGAGGATGCTTATTAGTTGGGGGATGGTGGAGGTGGAGTTCTAATGGGTGATGGAGACGGCAGCGGCGGGAGTGAGAGGGCCGTGGAGAGAAGGATTGTAGGACAGCAAGGGGAGGGGGGATGCGCGAGACGGCACGCAGATGTGTGAAGGGAAATGGACCTTAGTTCCATGTAGACTGTTTAGGCAAACAGGCCCCTCCTCAGTTCCGTACGAAAATGAGCTTTGAGAAACAAAACTAACTCTGAAAAGACGTGAAAAGATTTTGAACTGCTGTAGCTGTTATCTTTTGGAACATTTTTCAGTAAACTGAAGGATTCAATGAAAAAAAAAAAAAGATAAAAAGGAAAAAGAAAAAAAGGGAAAAGAACGCACAGGGGAAAGAAAAAAGGGGAGGGGTCCATTGGGGGAGGGCAGGCATCTGGCTGCTGGAGATAGCCTGAGAGTGATCTACAGCCAGCTGAGCCAGGACCCCCACAGCTTGGCTAATTTGGATCAGGATCTGCCCAACTACGCCCAGCGCATGGTTCCCATCTTCTCCCTACCCCAGGTGCTTGCCGCTGGTGTCCATGCTCTCCTTTCTGTCTGAGTATTGTGTTGAATGCTAAACAATTTCTCTTGATTAGCTCCCTTCATGCCTCGTGTGAGCCCCGCGGTTGTGGGGGTGCTTTTTTGTGTGTGTGGGTGTGCGGGTGCACGTATGTGCATGAGTGTGTGGGGTTGTGCGTGCGTGTGTTTGTGCGGGTGCGTGTGCAGGCGTTAAGGCCCTTGTTTTCATCCTGCTTTTGTGCATGTGCATGTGCATGTGTGTGTGTGTGTGTGTGTGTGTTTGTGTGTGTGTGTGTGTGTGTGCATGTGTGTGTGTGTGTGTGTGTGTGTGTGTGTGTGTGTGTCTGTGTATTTGATCTTCATTTGGCAAGCAATAAGAAGGGTTGGTTAGCCCGGCTGAGCTGGGCAGCTGAGCGCGTCATTCGATCTCTTTCATCTGCGGTCCTGGATGCTGTCCACCGGGGGTGGGGGCATTGGCCACCAAAGGAGACTTGCAGTTCATGATTCCCCTCTCCCCCCACCCCCCCTAGGGGAGAGGGGAGAAAAGGAAAAAAACGGGGGGTGGGAAATTTAAGGAAGGAAAAATACTGCTTCACAAGGGGAACAGGCTCCACATGGAATCGAACCTCTGTACGACAGGTCAATGGCATTCAGTTCCGCAGTTCACTTCTCACTTGGGAAGGGGGATTTCAGGAGTGGCTGTGGTGTGAGACTTGGTGCGGGAACAGCACCAAGGAGGCGGCCAAGACCATTGACCTGTGCAACAATCCTCTCACCAAAGAGCCCAAACTGGAGGGTGCCCGCCGCATCGTGGCCGAATGGACCGGCCTCGACGAGGAGATCTTTGCCTTTACCCGCAAGGTGTCACATCCCTAATAATCCTCCCTCCCCCCCCCCCCTCCGGCTTTTCCCACCCCTGCAAACAACCCCCCCTTACCCCGGAAACACCACTGAATGCACGGAGATATACATGCATGCCTGTGTATGCCTGCACACGGGCGGGCGTTTGTGTGCAGGTCCGTGCGCTAGGGACTCGCCTATCAAGGGGATGAAGTTCGGACACAGCACGAGGGCTAGAAGAATTTTGGGGGGGGGGGCACGTGGAGGGACGAAGTCGCAGGGGTTTTTTCTGGTGGCAGTGTTGAGGGGAAGGCTTGGGGCTTGGGGGGGCGGCTACCTGGTGCTCTGACCACCTCAGCGGGACGGTACTTCAGCCTCACATCCCCTCAAGTCAATCAGGGCATGCCAGTCAAGAGGCACTACCCCCCACTGGTCGTGTTCACAGGGCACTGGCTCCCTCTTGGGGCCCTCCTGCTGTGTGGCAGTGCGGTACGTGCTGACGTGGCGGTGCTGACATGGCGGTGCTGACATGGCGGCTGGCAGGTGGAGGAGGAGTTGGAGGAGGGCGAAGAGGAGGCCTGGTCACAGACGGCATCGGCGGCTGACGCTCAAGCCCAGGTGCTGCCTCTGGAAGCCCTCGAGGAGGCTGCGGAGGAGGCGGCGGCGCTGCCTGAACAGGCAATGGAGACTGCGGGGCCTGATGTGGCGATGCAGCAGGAGCAGACGCCGCCTCACGATGTGACGGAGTTGTGAGTCGTCACACACGCACGCACACACACACACAAACACGCACACACACACACACACACACACACACACACACACACACACACACACACACACACACACACACACATAGACACATGCGCACACACACACAAAGACACACAGTGCGCGATCTGTCACCTGGCTTCGTGAGACCCCGACCACGCAAGGCGGCCCCTCAGCTAGGCCGGGCGGGGCTGGTCCGGGTTGTGTCATCTGGAAATGCCTAATCTGGAAATGCCACTTGTGGCTGCGAATGCTCCATGTCACGGAGTGTTTGGGACACGTTCGGGAACTGCGAAAGTGGCCTCCGAGACTCCCCAGGCGGAATTTTCAAAATCATGTGCGGCTGCGGTGATGTCTGTGAGATTTTGCAAGTCCCTGGCGGGTTGAAAGGGCAGGCTATCTCCAGAGGGCCTGACAGCATGAGAGAGGGGGTCTGAAATCATGAGAGGGGGAGGGGGGGAATCTAAAATCATGAGAGGGGGTCTGAAATCATGAGAGCGGGGGTCTGAACTCATCAGGAAGGGGGGGGGGATCTAAAATCATGAGAGAGGGGTCTGAAATCATGAGAGCAGGGGTCTGAAATCATGAGAGCAGGGGTCTGAAATCATGAGAGGGGGGGGGTCTAAAATCATGAGAGGGGGTGCCTGAAAGCAGAGAGAGATGTCTTCTCCCTGGCCCCTCTGCGACAATGCCCCTTAGTAAGAGGGGCGGGGGGCGCTTGCGGGCCCGGCGTTGCCTACTTAGGCGACTATTGAGGAGGCATCACTCCTTGGCATTCCGTTCAGGACAGGTACCAAATTTGCTTTAAAACGTATTACCTACTTGTTGCGTGCTGAAGTCGTCCGTGTTTGTACAGCGCATGCATGCCTATGCTGTGCCTCGAAAAGGGGAAAGCTGAAGATGGCCCTGGTGCTGAAGTGAATGGCTATGGTCCTATACAGGACCCATAGGCAATATTGCATTGCCAGTGCCATTGCCATTAATGTCAGGAGCTGCGCAGCCTGCCTTGCTCGTGCATTATGGCGTGTCCTAGTCACCTGCTGAGGTGATGCCACGACACTCTCAAGGAGATTTCCGGCCGGAATTTAGAAATTCCCAGCATTCTGTGCCAAATTTGTTCGCCATGCCACATCAAAGCGTCTTCCGTGCGGTTCCGACAGCCGAGCCTCGGCTTTGCGTCCACAAGGTCTTGTGTCTCCCGAAATACAGACCTGGTGTGGGTTTAGATTTGATATCATTAATGAAATCGCCCTGGCGCATGTAAGTCGGTTTGGCAGGGCAAAAATCGCTTGTTATGCGGTTTTACGGAATCCGCACATGTGGAACCCCTACCTCCAATCATATGGGTGAAGGGAATGGACTCCACATAGGGAACTCTCAGTTTCACGCGTTCTGTGCCTGTTACACATGTATGTGTACAGGGCATATATATGTGTATGTGTATCTGGATGTGTACAGGGCATACAAATGTGCATGCTGTGGGAAGCATGCATGGGTGTAACTGACGTCAGCATTTCAGGGAAAGTCAGTATCAGGAGGATGGAGCTGTGGAACTTGCCTCACTGATCTCATCGATGTCGGAGAGAAGCCGTCCTGGACGAAGATTGCGGACAAGTCAGTCTCAGATTGCGGACAAGTCAGTCATCCCTTCAGACATAATGGCTGGTCCCGGATGTAATATTTCCTTCCTTCCTTCCTCAGGGCTTTTGTAGCTAATCGAGTGGGTGCTGAGTCAGCACTGCTGACGTTCGTAGGTCTGGGGACACACGCGAGATCGCATTTCAGCCCGAAATCGGACACAATCGGGACTGTCCCGACTCGAAAGGAAGAAATTTGCGCTGAAAGTCCACACAAATTCGACCTCGCGGGAGTCCCCAGTAGGTAGCAGGGGTCAATGAGTTCCGCGGGCGTATCTCGTGTGGCTGCACGTTCAGCACGGTCATGCATGGCTGTACATGTAACCAAGTATGTACATATGAACATGCGTATATACATATGTACATACGTATGACCATGTCTGAGGGCCATGTACACAGGGGTCTTTTACTATATAGGGGAAAAAGGGGGGGGGGGGCTGGGTCATGGAGCCGCGTTGCCTTTTCAGGCGCCGCTGGATAAAGAAGGGGATCTGTCGCGCCGCCGTGCACGCGAATTGTTTAAGACATAATTATTAGGACATCACGTTGTACATCTTGCCACACTCCCTGCATGTTCTGCAGGGGTTGCACGCCCTGTCATGTTCTGGGCGGTTGGAACTAACGTTGATGGCAGTACTGTCTTTCAACATCGCCCGGTATGTTTGATTAGACACATACCAGGGTTGCCCGCACGCGGTGTCCCTAACTAGGACACTTCTGAGGACATCAGAGTGTGACAGAGAAGTAGTCGTCAGGGAATGTTTTCTTGAGAATGATGCCGGGCAACTTCATCGACGTTTAGTTGAGACTAACCCGAGAAGCCCCCCCCCCCCCCCAGGGCCAAAAGTCCATAGCAATGAGAAGATCAACGGGAGGGGGGGCATAAGGGAAGTCTTTCCTTCTACCTATGATATGGTTTCGGCTCCCAAGAATTTGGGCATGCAAACTTGATGACATGACATTGCAAAACAGATGATGCGCAGTCCTGAGTAGAGGTACCGAGTGGAGGTTCTGAGTGAAGGTTCACAGTGACTTCACCTTCTGCTGTCTGGGCGCCGATTGTGCAGAGTGGATATCTGTCGAAGAGCGTGCACTCAGCTTGCATAGTACTCACGCCCAGTGGGTTGCCCCAGTTTTCGAGTTGGTTGTTGTGTAGTTTAGAACTGAATGGGATCGACTTGGAGTGTCCACAGCAGGATGCCTGTAGACACGCCAGGTCGGACTGAAGAGCCTCGGCCAGTGTTTATTTTTTCTGAAGCCTGGCAAGACGCTATGTGGAACACCGAGAAAAATTCTCCCTAGGAAGAGTGGTACACTTCTTTGTGTTTTGTCAGTTTGAGCTTTCCATTTAGTGTGAGGGGTGACAGAGGTGTACACGTTTAAGAGCTCCATTGGCGATTTGTCCAGGCCTGGATACACGCGGGGTGGTGTGTGTGTGTGTGTGTGTGTGTGTGTGTGTGTGTGTGTGTGTGTGTGTGTTCTGTGTCTGTGTGTCTGTCTCTGTGTCTGTGTCTGTGTGTGTTGTGTGTTGTAAGTGTGTGTGTGTGTGTGTGTGTGTGTGTGTGTCTGTGTCTCCTTCAAATTACCTGGCACCGAAGGACGAGTCCACCCTATTACTCTCACTTTGTCTCTGTTCTTGAAGTCACCCTCCTCTTGCTTGGGGAGTGGTGGAAGAAGCTGACGTCCCACTGCACGGTAGTTGCAACGCGAGCGTGAAAAGGGGGGGGGGGTGTGTGATCATCCAGTAAGGATTCGTTCTTAGACCCTGTGCATCTTCCCACTTATCACGCTGTACAGCTACCGGCATACAATTGGTGTATAGGAGCGTCAAAACGACATTGGACACTGGACTGTTCAGCGTCAAAACTACATTGGACGTGTAGCAGCGCCATGGTACTTGAACATGACTGATCTTTTAGAAGACGGCGATGATGTTTTTCGCACGGGGTGGGTGCAGATGTTGTGATGGAGGTCAGGTCGAGGTGCGAATTCGCACCGCACTCATGGGCATGGTAGACCCAGCCAAAACGAGGGGAGGGGGGTGGGAAAAAGATGAAAGCCATGCATGTGGGGAGTCAATCAAAATTGCATCCGGTTGAGCTCGTGGGCTCATGGGTTGATAACAGCAGGCACAACTCCGCACATCCACACCCCCCCCCCAACACACACACACACACACACACACACACACACACACACACAGAGCGGGGCACCTCGCTGTGTGGCTGTCCGTGCCTGTGTGCGTGCATGAGTGGGTGTGAGTGTGGGTGATGGGCGCGCGTGCGTGCGTGCGCACCCGTAGGCACGCGCGTGAGCGCGCGCAGTGTGTGTGTGTGTGTGTGTGTGTGTGTGTGTGTGTGTGTGTGTGTGTGTGTGTGTGTGTGTGTGTGTGTGTTGTGTGTGTGTGTGTGTGTGTGTGTGTGTGTGTGTGTGTGTGTGTGTGTGTGTGTGTGTGTGTGCACGCGCTGGCGCCCTCGGTAGCCCAATGTCACAGCAAGAGCACCAATGCAACCGACCAAGATATGCCCGAATCTCCGCACGATGGTCATCAGAGGCTGGGAATGTGAGGCAGGCCACTGGCGCGAGACAGGCATCAGAAAAGTCTTGTACGGGGACCCCATACACGGCCCCATCCGCGGCCCGTAAATACGTGTGGTTAGCCCCGTATGCTGCCCCGAGGTCTCAGAACAACCGTGAGTCCAATGAATACGGGGTCCAAGTGGATGGAACATCCTTTGAGACACAACTGGAGTGTTGCTATAAATGTATAACCTAAGACAATGCATATTGAACTACATGTATCCACGCCTCGTGCACAAGAGCGACTGGTACAATGTATTGTAAATGAAATCTAATAATATTACTAGTTACAATGTACTAGTATCCTAGGAAAGCCTTGTTTTGGTTGCATATACTAAAATGCACGTCAAACAGGATGCTATGGATTAGGTGTAGTCCGATACTAGTATGGCCATAGTGTAATAATCTGACAATGGTATATAACATATGTACATAATACACATGAAATCTTTGCCCGCGGTGGCCTGAGAAAGTAATCAACGTAAGCACGGTTGTTTGGAACATGTCTAGAGGTATGGAATCATGCTAGTGCAAGCACAAGTACTTTCCGCAAAACAAGCAATATCAGACAAAGTTTAGCCTATATGAGGCATATCTTCTTTCTGTGGAGTGGCAGAACTTCCCCCTTCTCACTAATCAGGACAGCGCGTGCCCTCATAGGCAAGGCGCAAAACCGCACGAGGAGCCCCCGCAAGTTGCCCCTCGAAGCTGCCCAAAACTGTACAGTTTTCCCCTCTAACCTGGCAAAAAACGTACGGGCCACGTGCACCATTTCGAAACCCTGCACGGACCTGTACCACATTCCAAAACCCCGTATGGGCCCCATACACCATTCCAGAACACTGTGCACGTCCGATACACCACTTCAAACCCCGTACGAGACTTGTACCCGGTCTGACAACCTCGCACGGGCCCGGTGCACCATTTCAAAACCCCGTACGGCAATCGTACACCAATTTGGAACCCCGAATAGGCCCCGCACACCATTTCAGGACCCTGTGCGGAACCCATACAATGTCTCTAGCCCAGCAAACCACCTGGAGTTCCCACAGCCCCCAACATGTGACTGTTGCACTTGGCACAGAATGCCCCACCACCCCAACCCCCCCCCCCCCCCGGGGAACTTCTTCAAACAGGTCCTGCCCGCCTTGATATATCTTCCTCTTGTCCCTTCCCGGCGTTTTCAGAGGGAGTCCCTCCAGAGGGACCCCCGCTGGTGTCTCGCAGGGGGAAGCCACTCGTCACTCCCCAGCAGCTCTGAACAGTAATCCAGTTGGGCAGCCCCACCAGTCTCCATACCTGACTCCCAGACGCATGGAGCCTTGATCACAGCTCACTCTTAAAGATGGCGGGATGCCCGGAGTGGCCCCCACAGTTGCAATTCTTACCCAGGCCGCCCTCAGCACGCAGAATGGGCCCCCTAGATGATCGCCGGTCACACACACACACACACACACATCTTTACACCATATGAAGACCCCGTACACACACACATCTTTACACCATATGAAGACCCCATACGGGACCCAGACGGGGTGTCGCAGCCCCAGTCGGCTTAACTTCTGGAGGGAACTGGAAGGGAAGGTGGCAGCGCTTAGGTTCTGCCAGCCTTGTCAGCAGGCCCTCGGCAGAAGCAGGAGGCCTAATAATGATGTCTGGACGTCCGGCATGGCCCCAACAGCTGCAACTGTTCCACCAGGCGAAAACACACTTTGCCTTCAAGCCGAGGAGGCTGCGACGGAACCAAGGATTTTTGTCGTGTTTCCGAGCGATGGCACCTGACAGCTTGGTGCTGCGTTTTAAGTGCCGCAACCCCGTTAAGACATGACAGCAGCAGCAGCAATGCAAAGACAGATGCAGGCTCCGCACCGGTTGTCAGACGGACTTGTGTCGGGCTCCGGTTGACACGGATGGTTTGGGTTCCGGGCACTGTTCACATGCAGGTCCCAGTAGATAGCACCAGTAATCATCACCACCACCAGCACTCACCGATAGACACCATCAGTAATCACCGCCACCGCCGGCAATCACCACCAATTGTAATAACCACCACGAGTAATCACCAGTAGACACCACCAGTAATCACCAGTAGATACCACCAGTAATCACCACCACCACCAGCTCCGGTAATCACCATTAGACACCCGAGCAATCACCAACACTACCAGTAATCACGAGTAGACACCACCAGTAATCATCACCACCACCAGCAATCACCAGTACACACCACCACCAGTAATCACCACCAGCGGTAATCACTACCACCAGTAATTTACCAGTAGACAGCCTCAGGGTCATCGCCGGATGCAGCATTCTCCAGGGCGCCTTGCAGGAACTGCAGGATGAGGAAGCCCAGCAAGGGGGTGAAGTCAATAGTGCCAAGCAGCGGCGGGACCAGGCCCCGGAACAGGTTTAGGTACGGATCTGTCATCTGCACCCCGATCCCCCATACCCACTGCTGAGCCTGAGGCGTTCAAGGGATGGGGAAGCGAAGCGATGAAAGAAAGGGCGTTAAAAAGAAAAGGGATGAGGACGAGAAGGAGGGGGGGGGACGGATCTAGTTTTGATTCACGCCTTGGGAAGCACAACAAGGGGAAACTCCTGACAGACAACAACGCAGTAAATGGTTTTTAAAACAGGACTTGCAGATGCAAACAGAACGAGCTTTTGACCCAATCAGACGTATGTTGTGGACTTGTTGAAGGTGGGGTTTTGTGTGTGACAGCAATTGTGGGGTCGGTGCTTCTGAAAGCAGGGACGAGCGCCTTTGTTTGCCTGGTGCAGGTACATAGCAAGATTGTGATGTTTAAAGAGGCGAATCCCAAAGCTTGCACCTCAGCATGACTCAGCGACCAAGGCCGGATGAGTCAGAAGCAGAACCTGGTAATGCATAACTGTAATCAAATGTGACCAACACCAACCAGAAAGTGCCTTGAGAACTCTTTGCACCATTACAACTCGTAACTCACGAGTAATGCGACTTGTCTAAGAATATGTTTCCTGTGGGCTTGACAGTACTAAGATTGGCAGCGCAAGGAATTCCCCCACCAGCCCCCCCCCCCCGCCCCCCGCCCCCAAAAAGAACAACTCTTGGTGCAGGAGGATGAACTACACCTCCCACAACAAAGTTTGAACAAAACTTAAAAGTGAGGTTTCTGACCACTTTCACGGCGCACGTGATCACACGATTCAAATAGCAAAGGAGTTTTCAGATGTAAGACGTAAAAGGGTGAAGAATGTTATGTTTGAGTAATCTCTCAAATTCTGTTATGGAATCTCCCGGTCCATCACGCTGCCTTGCCCCTCGCCCCCCAGAGGGTGTGTGTGTGAGTGTGTGTGTGTGCGCGCGCGCGCGCGCATGCGCGTGTGTGTGTGCTTGCAAGTGTGTGTGTGTGTGTGTGTGTGTGTGTGTGTGTGCATGCGCGCGTGTGTGTGCTTGCCAGTGCGTGCGTGTGTGTGTGTGTGTGTGTGTGTGTGTGTGTGTGTGTGCATGTGTGTGCGTGTGTGTGTGTGTGTGTGTGTGTGTGTGTGTGGGTGTGTGTGCGTTCATGCATGCATGTGTGTGTGCGCGTGCGCGCGCGCTTTCCCACTCCTCTTTGTCCCCCCCCCCCCCCGGGGCCAACAATGCGGTCTTCGGGGTGTAGCACCCTACCTGTCGTAGAGCCAGCCAAGGTTGCCTCTCCCAATTGAAGGCTGTAAACCACCCCAAGAGTACTCTGAGGAAGAGAAGCAGTAAGTACAGCTGCACCCCGGCACCACTGTGTGTAACTGAACTCGCTTTAAGAAGGCTGCTTGGAAAGCTAACGTTGCATTTTGGTAAAAAGGGGGGGGGGGAGGGTGGGCAACTAGATATCGGACCTTGATAAAGCTTGCCACTGCCGCAGTAAGAAGCAACATTGTAGTTTGCCCTCCTCCCTTGGACACTGCCGCAAATGGGGCAACAACAGCCAATGTCCGCATCTGTTTCCAAGACTTCCTTATGGTCGTGTTAAGTGCCTGTTCGACACAGAACTTTTTTGGAAATGCTCGTTTCAAAACCACACTGATGGTGATCCGCCTGTTAAGCTGTGTCAATACGCACCTGTGCTTCTTCATCTGTTGGCTTGTAGGCCAACACACTGGCGATTCCTTCCTTAAGGCGGACTAACGTCCGGAGCAAAGCCGCTGCAATACCCAATACGAAACTCCCAGGGCTAACGCCATCATTGGAATTGACATCCTCAACCGCCCTATGGCCTCCGAAATTTCCACCACTCTGCACAGGATCGGGGGAGAATCCTGCCAGCACCACGGGCAGAGATGTTCTCCTTGAAATTGATATTATTCTGCAATCTAAGTTAGTAGGAACAAAGCGAGAGTTGAACGAGCGCAATGGACGTTGGTAGGATGGTGAGTTCCGACTGAGGCAGCTTTGGTCCAAGTACCAGCCTCTTAGCCCGACAGCACCCACCATTATTAACTAGCACTTCAGAGTCCTCTACAAGTTAGCTCGTTAAATTTTTTCTGAAAAACCAAGGAGATTGGATCAGATAAGTGGAGTGATCACAGATCCTCGTCGGCGTGGTTCCCGTACGACAGTGTCCTGCAACTGTACGTCGGCCTCGCTATGGGCCCGGCTGTGCAAGGCACTTCTACTGCAAAATGTAATACATACTTACAAACACTGAGGTACAAGGGTCCATGTTTATGTTTCGATCAGCAAGTGGGATGTAGTCGAGTTGAATTCAATATCGAAGAAGAGAGTCTAGTAGACCTTCGACCTTACGGGGGATACTGAGAATTACCCCACTGATTAAGATTGAGTGTCATTCGTAACTATGAAAAGATTGTCTTCAAAAATTACGCAAGTTGGGATCTATCAAGCGCCGAAAGTGTTTCCGTTAGTCAGCGCTGGATGACTCTGGATGTCGGCTGACGCTGTTTGCCACCTGAAGTAACTGACGAGACACAACCACAAAAGTTGCAGCATCTTCGCAACTGGCAAAGTACTGAGGTGGAAACTTGAGTCTTTCTGACTGCTTCAGGCAAACATTGGAGGCCTTGCCTTCGTCTGAGGAAGAAGCGGCCCAGAAAACAATGTGGTGACTCCAGCGCGAGTTAGCAGAGACAGAATAGACAACGGGAGTTTCAGAGGGGTGGAGGCTCAGACGGGTCAAGCTCCCTGACCAGGGGATTCCAAGCTCGGTCTTTAAAAGACATGGTTAATGACCTGAGGCCGCCAGCTCCAAGCATTGCTGTAGTGAAGCAATTGTCCGTTGAGGATTCACTACATTGGCTATATGGACTGGCGCGTGGAGCTTGTGCTCAAGAGGTAGGCGCATATTTGTGGCTCCCCATCCTGGAAGATCAGCTGAGAGGGGTTTCCACTCTCCAGGGCCGTGGTGCGTTGAGGATTATCATGGCAGAGC
>KV908394.1:114111-134111 GCA_002005505.1 Botryococcus braunii
TGCGGAAACACATAGGGGAGCAGTTGCCCATCGCGCTGGTTGCTGGATTGGTATGATCTGGCAGGTTGCACCGTCATCCGTTTTAGGTTCTGTTCTGTTTTTGGAATGGGGGAATCAGATGAGGGGTTGATTGCGTGTGCAATGTAGTAGCAGTGTAGGGTTAAGTGGAGCAAGATCAGGACAGAAGCGCCAGGCATTGCAGTTGATAGAAAGCGTGAAACCCATTGAAAGAGGATGGTACTTATCATCACCCCTCCATTCCAAATAGGCAGCATGTCGACTCCAAAAGTTGCACCTTTCAGACTGCCATTATTGAAGTTTTCCATGGTATTAACGGTGTCAGCAATCTCAGTCCATTTGCTGTCGTTTGTTCATTGATGCATCGTAATCTGGAAAAGGTAGGGAGCTGGGAACTACCCATGCTGCTGACCGATGCAACTAGTCTGAGACATCATCACCCAGATGATGTGGGTGATGATGATGATGATGATGCTGAATCCTGGGCTGGTTCACTAAAACATACTAGTCCTTGATTATAATGACGACAAGGACGAACCAGAGGAGGATGATGATGAAAACTTTGCACTGACTTGCTGCTTGGCACCAGGGGACACGGGGAAGGAGAAGGCGGGAAGCAAGGAAAGCACAGGAAGGTCTCCAAAGGCGAAAGGAGATGGTAGAGAGGCCGCAAAGCCGCTTTCTCGACTAAAACCAAACGGTAAGCTGGTGGAGAAGAGGGAGGCTTCTGAAGCCAAGCCGTCCAGGCCTTCCCCTTCCAGGAACCCTGCTAAGGTAAACAGGGCCTGCCCACGGTCATCCATCCTCACCTACTCACCGTCTCTGGACAACTCTCTTCATATCTTCTTCTTCTTGGGTTCATTGCTGCGCTCCTGGCCTGCTGGCCTGTGTTTGTGTTTTTGCTTGGTTTGGCCTTTTGTGTTGTTGCTGCTGCAGTAGTCCTTGTTGTTGGTGTTTGCTGTTGTTATTGCTGCTGCTGCTTAGTCATCGTTGTTGTTGCTGCGGTAGTCGTCGTTGGTGTTTGCTGTTGTTGTCGTCACTGCTGCTGCTGCGGCCGCCATTGTTACTGTTGATGTGTGTGGTGTTGTCGTTCCAATCCCCGTTCTTGTTGTTCCCTCTCTCATACTTTGCTATGGCCCGGCATAACCTCACGAGTCACCCTAACAAGTTGGAACGCTTCCTGCGCCTGCCAGGTGCCTTGGCCCTCTCTGCTGTGAGCGAGCAAAAGGGGTTCTGGCTGTGCACATGTTGTGTGCTGTCCACAGGGTCTTCTTCCCAACCTTTGGCATCAACATCGCGGGAATGAGTCCAACCAAGTGCTAGTACACCTGCAGTGCCCAAAGATCAGTGGTCACGAATGTTCTGCCACAGACCCCACAAAGTTGCAGGAAAGAGTGAGCACATGGCATGGACGGCGTAAGCAAGTTGGCCGACATGCACACCTAAGGGCATAGGGTTTAGGGTCATGTGCATCATCATGCGGTCATGTGCAGCGGAGAGGGACTGATTCAAGTATGTAAGGTGGGCTTGTATTTGATGCAGGCGGCTGCCAGCGGGACTGGCAAAGGGTCCCCTGCAGCTGTGGAGGCCCTGCTCCCCCGCCCTGACGCCAGACTGCCCCTCCCAAAGCTAACCAATGTCATCAAAGACACTGTACGAATGAGGTTTCCTGTGGTGCGCCCTCCCATGCACTCTGGGCCGTGTGTATGATTGTCCCCATGCTTCCCCTGGGTCCTCCAGGATGCAGGGCCTCGCGCTCCGGGGTCCCTGCGCTGTTAACTTTATTTGTTTATTTTATTTTATTTCACTTTCTTTTATTTTTATTTTCTTTTTATTTTCTTTCTTTTGGTGGGTCGTCTGCTTCTTGATCCACGAACATTTGAAAGCATCCTGGCAGTTGATCCCTTCACTTGTGGGGCGTATGGTTTGCTCCCTCAGCTCCCACGCAGCTGTCGTGAGACGTGCCTACTCTTGTGCGCTTGTTCCTCCTGGTGGGGAGACAGGGGTCCAAAAGACGGTAGCATGCCATTCATGAGAGAGAGCTGGCGCGGGCAGGGGGGTGGGGGAGGGAGGGAGAGAGGGAGGGAGGGAGGGAGGGAGGGAGAGATGGTTGGCTCCGAGGGGCTCTCAAGACTAAAACGAAGTTTGGATGGGAGCAGGGTTATACTCTGCCGTCAAAGACCCAGGTATTACACCGGGTGCGGCAGGTGGTGAAGCGACTGGATGATACAGCGATCACGATTTCGCCCAGAAATTACACCATGTTCATCCACTTTGCTAATCCGCAGGACGCGGAGCAGGCCTTCCTCCACCTGGATAAGAAGGCCGCTGCCTTCTTCTCTGCCCCCAGCGCAAGCCCCTTTGTATCTCCCAGCCTGTCTTTTGTTGTTGTCTCTATCATGGTTGGACCACCGTCTAGATTTAATCCGTGCGCACATTCTCCCCCTCCCCCCACACATCCCCCTTCCCATTCTCCTTGCCTCCATTCCTCCCTCCCTCTCTCCCCTTGTACCTCTCTCCCTCCCTCTCTTCGAGCTCCCATTAGCCCATTCGTCTACCTGCGAGTTCCCTTAAATGTGCCCCTGCTGCCTGGTTAGCGCTCCCCGGTCTCCTGCCTCCAAGCTCTCGTTCCGACTTGGCTGACAAGACGTGTCAGGAACCGGACTGCTGGTCCTCCGTGCGTCGCCGACTTTCTTCATCCCTTCCAAACTCGAGCACTATTCTTTACTTCTCCAAGTTTTCAAAGTAGCAGACGCTATGTCTTGACGCTGTCCCTGGAAGCAACCTCAATCAGATCACATCCCACAACTCCCCACATGTCACCTTCTCGAAGCTGTGTGACTCTCCTCTGGAAGGCTGAACCGTTTCGTCCATGGGAAATAAACTCCTAGGCTTCTCCGCACATTCCTGACGGGCAACAGGCACGAGGCAGTGTTGGGAAAGTCTTGGCGGGCTGTGGTTGTGGGCAGGGGACAATAAAAGTTTTCCTGGAGCCGTTCAGACCGCCTACACCTAAGTCCAGTCTCTTTCCAGCAAGGCCAGGGGAGTTCGGCCACTCTTCGAGCAGTGTGTTGCAGCGGATGCCGGGGAGTTCGCTGGGGCCAAAGCCTGCCCCTGTCAAGTCCATTCTGAAGTCGTCAGGCGCTGGCGCTTCGGTTCCTGCTCCCGCACCCAGAGTGGGTAAGGTCCTCCCTCTGTTTGTGTGTGTTGTGGGGGGGGGGGGGGGAAGAGCGCGCGCCTCTAGAGAGGGCGGGGGGGAGATTGGGGGGGTGGGGGGAGAGCGCTGGATTTTGAACAGGAGAACTTATAAAGGGCAAAAATGTACCCCGCCCGCGCATGTGCGCGCGCTCTCAGGAGTGCGTGGTGGATGTGGATGGGTGTCTTTACTTGAACACTATCTGAGAGAGATTGCAGGAGTCCACAAGAGAAGTGCAGCCCTGTCAGTAGAAATGCCAGCGAGTCATCAGGACCTCTTTTATTCAAGAAGGCGGCTTGGGGCCTGCACAGTCGGTGGCAGCCCTGCAGAGCCTGGCTGTGGTGGGAGCTGATGATGCAGACATGTGTCATATTGCGGGCGTTTCCGAGCTAGTCTCTGGAAGCCTTTCTGGCATGTATGACAGTCTCACGGTCCAGGGTATGCAAAAAGATCGTCGTCACTGATTTGCATATGTTCTCTCCCGGGAAAGGATTCAGCGTCCTCATCGGGGAGGATTGGACAGTCGTTCCAGAGAAGTGTCATAAACATGGACATGTGAAAAAGGACCACACTTAAATGTCGTCGGGGGGGTTCTGCAGGGGCGGCAACGAAATCTGGGATCTCAGCAGCTGCTGACGCCCGTACAGACAGTGCGCCACTTCCAAGACAAAATGCAGGAAGCTCGTACGGCCAGCCCCCTGCTGCCCCCCTGCCTGCAGGTGGGTCACATCCCTGCCATGTTATCTCACGTGCTTCCCATCACATCATTGCCATTCTCTTTTGGCTGCCCCTGCTAATCCTTCTGGCCCCTGATTTAACAACCAGTTCGTGTAGCTGATCATGCCATGTACTCCAGTTGTGTGGCCAGTGAGGGGGAGGGAGACCGTCTCACCTACTTCAGTAGATGCCGTCTTGCAACTTGCCGCAAAACTTGGGTGTAGTCACAAGTGTGCCATTTGTCCTCTGCAACCTCCCGCATGTCCTTCAGTTTTCCTCAGCTGATCTGCAATCTACAGGACCTCTGTGCAGAGGCGGTGGGTGGGGGGGGGGAATATAACTACGGTGGGGGTTCAGGCCGAGGAGAGAATATCCAGGTGGAGTTGTTTCAAGCCACGTGTGGAGCTGTGTTGAAAGCCCTGCGTGTCTTGTGAGCAGTTGTGAGGTATACCCAGTCTCTGAACAGCATCAACGACGGGCATGGCTGGAAAAATGACCATACAATCCTGTTTTCCAGCGCATGCATAGCCCATGAAGCTGGGCTACCCGGCTGGTTGAATCGGGCGAACCGGTGGGATATGCAAGCGGCTGGGCCTCAGGAGCATCTGGCAGAAAGGGCTGCACGGAAGATTTTCGGGAAAAGGGTTAAGCAAGGATGGCCAGATCCCTTCAGCAATGGTGCAAAACATCGACGACGCCCTTGGGCAGCTCCGTAAGCTGTGGTACTAGGACACTGCAGGTTATCTGAACGAGAGCTAAATTCAAGATAAGTGCCGTACGTAGGGCATCTCGCATATCTTGGTCCCCCTGTGTATTTGCTAAGCTAACATTTTTCAGCTCCATCCTTGGTCCTGCAGCTGCTGCAAAGTGCAGTGGTCTGTGCAGCAGGCCGTAGCAGATGTCGGGTTTGTAACAGGTCCATATCCCATATCGCGGTTGCCGTGCAGGTGCAAGACCCGCAGGGCCCCTGCCGCAGATGGGGCAAGTCGCCCCGTCTCGCGTGACCCAAATTGGGGCATCCCAGGGACTCTCCAGCATCTCCATCCAGCGAGCCACCGCCCATCAGGTGCCGAGGGACCCTCGGGCAGCCCCCAGGCGCTCCGCACCTCCTTCGGCGTCCGCTCCCGCACCCGCTCCGGGTCCGCCTCCCCCACCCCCTCCGGCACCTGCATCGGTTCAGCAGCCCAGCTGGAGTGCGGCACCCGCGCCCCCGATGCCAGCCCCCAGCGTGCTGCCGGAGGCAGATTTGGGCACCGTAGACCTGCTGGCCATCCTGGCCAATGCGGGGATCTCTGCCCCAGCGCCTATGGTCCCGGGAGGTGGTGGGCCAGGACAGGTGTTCGGGCCCGGAGCACCCGCACTGGCGGGTGCTCTGGCCACCTCTGGAGTGCCGGGCGGGCCGCCCGCTGGCGGCCCTGCCACGGCAGATATCAGCAATGATTTTCTCCAGCTGCTGTCAAAGCTGCAGGGATAGGGTGCCACGGAGCGAAAAGGAATATGCACGGAGAGTTCTGCGGAGTTCTGAAAAGTTTTTTCATTTTTATTTTATTTTTTTGGCCTGCCTGATCGTGCATGCTGAGCTAATGTATCTTGGTGAGCTCATCGGCGGTTTGAGGTCTGACGGGCAGGAGATTTTTTTCTTGTTCGAAAGGATCTTTAAAAAGGAGATATAACCGCTGTGCTGCTGTACAGGAGACTTGAACTGCGAGCTTATGCTGTCCATTTCAAAGTGACAAGCGGAAATGTCGGTTTTTGGGGCGCGTCCCCTCCTTGTCACGTGCTGCTGTTCCCGATTTTCAGGCCCCTCGGGGCCTGGTTTGCGGGAGAGAAGGGGCAGATGGGGAGGGGGGTGTTTACATGCCGAAGTAGATCATGCGACCAGACTTTTTATCTGTCCTATTTGAGTGAGAATGGTTCGTGATGAGGAAATCGTGATTGAAATTCCGGAACGTGACGCCATTGCTTTTTGAAACAGTTGCTATGCCAGCAGCGCTGGCTTCTGTGGTGCGGGGGCTGCCAGTGGCGCTGGCTTCTGTGGTGCGGGGGGTGATTTCCTCTTATGTAATTACGAAACAGTTCAGAATTTTCTTTTTTGGCCGGGGCATGGCAGTGCTGTACGGCAAGCCTTTCTAGCAAAGAATTAATTTGAGTTATTGTGGTTTCCAAATGAGTGAAGATGATGCTTGTATTTGATCTGCTGTAATACGTGTCTAGTTTTCGGTCCTTTGTTCTATGGATTAGAGAAGTGTTTCTTGCGTCAACAGGACAAGAAGATGAAGGCCACCATACCTATCAAGCGAGACATTCTTTGACCGGAATTCGGTTTCAGCGAGGGATATTTCGCTATACAGTCAACTACGGGTGTAGAGCAAAACTGGAATCTGGCTACGTCTCTCACTGTAAATCAGCAAGCTGTAGCTAGCAGGGCCCTTCACACTGAAGAAGAGCAGGAGGTGGCTTGTCCAAAACTTGGATGGTGTCAACGGGATGATTAAGCCTGTAAATAGGGGAGGTGATTCCAACACTAGTACTGGAGAAATTACAGAGAGATTGCAAAGATGGTTGTGACTTGAACAGACGGAAACCGGGGCAGCAAAACAGAAAGAGAAGGAAGACCAAGTCATTCAGCATCGATACCATCCAAGATTTGGACCTGGATGGTGTGGACGGGATGATTTTAGATCATCAACACTAGTACTAGAGAGATCAGGGAGAGATTAGGGGAAGATGGTAGTGACCCGAACAGACAGAGCCCGGGGCAGCAAAACAGAAGAAAGACAAAGGCAATCAGCAACCTGGTCGGACCTTCAGGATACTGAATAGAAAGGAAAGAGTCGCGTTCCAGGCAGTTTTATTAAAGCGTCGCAGTGGAACCATCTGGGGGGTTGCATTCGGATTTCCTGGCCTGTTGAAGCATTTCCGAAGGGCTTGTGGACCAAGCCGTCACTGCAATTGAAGATGTGAAGGACTGGTTTGTTCTTCGCTGGATTGGTTGATAACAGCTGCAGCAATTGGCCGCCAGCTCGCTGTTTGGCAAATGTGACAGTCTGTAGCAGGGGCTCTTGAGTTTAACGTTTTGTGCTGACTCCTTCATCGGGCTTGTCTTCCTCCAGCCACTATTGCAGTGGCACAAGCTTAACAATGCCTGACACTTCGTATCCAAATTACGGCTGCCCAGCCCCTATAGACTGCTGACATCCCACAGTGACCTGGCTTCTATGCACGTACATAAGTGTGGGGTGTGAGGACTCAGTGCAAGGGAGTGTAGCCGCCTACAGGCCCTACAGGCCCTACAGGCCAATACAATAGCAAACACATGCAAGCATGTCAACAATTGACTCAACAGGCAACTCCGGACTGGGGCCGATAAATGTACGCGTTGGAGGGCAAGTTGGAGGGGGAAATGTGACCCTCTGGCGAGGATAAGTTCCGTGTATGTGCGAGATTTCAAACACAAGACGTGGCTGCCTTTGGTGTGGGGCTCCAAAATTTTGATTCCCTCTGGCGCCCGAAATATAGATGTGTATAATGCTACATTGCGTAGGGTTACCCTCGCATGATAAGAGTTCTAAATGGAAAGATTGAATTCGCAAAAAGACAAGTTTAAGAGGTCTAATCACGCTTGAGTGGCCCAAACTCTGCAAAGCGTGACAACATTGTATCCGGTTCGGTGATCTGTATCAGGCCTCTGCACGTCTCTCACAACTGTCGATATTGCAGTGTAAAACCTGATAAGATGGTGAAAGCACTATTCAAGACTCTTTTGATGGCTTTGGCATCATCAGGAATTTTCAAGGGCCCGGACAGTCAAGAGCCAGCAGTTTTCCAAGGCAACAGCCAGCAGGCTTCCGGAGATCTTGTCAACAATACAATTGCGAATGCCACATCCTATGCAGAATCCCCAGCCTACCAGAACCTCCAGGACCCCTTTCCTAGTGACGCTTACGACGTCGCTGGCTTCCTCCTTTTCCTGGTTGGGCAGGTTTTCCATGCTCAGGTCACTGATGTTTTCCCTACTCTTGGTTTAACCCTATCCCCAGACTCCCAGATGTACAAGTTTAAGCTTTGCCCAAGAACTGCCATACTAGATTGCATGCCGTACGGTGCGTCCCAAATTCGGGCAATAGAAACGGTTTAGGTGTTGTATATCCAGCATAACCTTGCAGCGATGGCATCCATTGATGACGTATTGAGCAACGAGATTAATCAAGCGAGGATGGAGGGAGCCGCACCTAAGTATTCTTTGGGACTTGAGCAGGTCGTCCAAACCACGTAGTGCCGTCAAGGCTACGAGGCATTTACTGGTTTGATGGGTAAGACATCCTCTCGGTCTAGTCCCAATGGGAATCTGTGTGAGACAGGGTTGCAACAAGCAAGCTGTGACACGAAGTCGAAGTTACCTCGTTCGTTACAGCTGTGGTGTCTCCGTCTGTGGTGATCCACTACTGTTATGTTGGTCGCCACAACTTTGATTCAACGCTTTCCCCTGATATCAAAGATGTGACTTGATGCTATTCGTTTTCACAAAAATGTCTTATCCTTACTTTCATCCCGTGTGATATTGCGTCTTTCACGTAGCATGCGTCTGTTCCAGGAAATGATTTTTGCCTTGGAGATTCCACACTCTCCAGAAGTGCTTCACTTCACTATCACCTTATCACAGAACACTTGCCCACCATCTCCAAGTCCCGCAAGCAGGCACTTCAAGATAACACGCAATAGGGGTCCTGGGTGTTCTCTGTCCCTCCGTCTACTTGGCCTCACGCCATCCTAAAGCACCTATTCTCATATGCCTTTTGCAATTGCCCCAATGGCAAATGCCTTGAAGCTCGATGCCCTCCTCATCTGACCGTTCTGTCAGACGCTCCTATTCTTACGTGCTGGACAAACCCTGCTCTGTGATTTGGTGATTCCAGGCTTGGAGATCCGTCGCTTGCTGTCAGCACTGGAGCCAGCGATTACGACCCAGTTTCGCGCGTTCTTAGTGGCCCTATTTACACAGACTGGTGGTCCTGGGATGGCACCAGCTCGAAGTGGATGGGATCCTACTGGACCGTGTCGGGAGCTGCCATCTTCAACGGGGCGTTATTTGTACATTTTGGCTACAAAATCTTCTTTGACGAGGTCCGCTCTGCCCGATGCCCCATGGGGTGATGGTTAGGCATATCATGGGATTTGTGGGTGTCGTGTGTTTTCCCACTGTGATTTACAAATTGCTCATCCACACTGTAGTGCCACACGTGCCGCAAATCTTCTCTTCCAAAGAGTCTCATGCCCTTATAGGGCATGAAATGTGCATGTTGCTTACATCTTTCCCTCCCTCCCCCCCCCTCCCTCTCTCTCTCTCTCTCTCTCTCTCTCTCTCTCTCTCTCTCTCTCTCTCTCTCTCTCTCTCTCTCTCTCTCTCTCTCTCTCTCTCTCTCTCTCTCTCCCCCCCCCCCTCCCCCCCCTCCTCTCTCTCTCTCTCTCTCTCTCTCTCTCTCTCTCTCTCTCTCTCTCTCTCTCTCTCTCTCTCTCTCTCTCTCTCTCTCTCTCTCTCTCCTCCCCCCCCCCCCCCTCTCTCAAACACCATGAGGAATATCTCATGACGAGCAGTCTTCCTCACCCATCTCAAACAATTCGGAGCAGGAATCCGTGCGATTGCGTCCTCTCTCACCGCATCTCTTCACACACAATAAGGCACATTCATATGCGTGCTGTCGTTGCACACAACTTCCCATCAAACACAACGTGGCATGTGCACAACGCAGCTTAAGTGAGGCATTCCTGATGAGGCAAATGCGTGCAAGACATCTCTCCTGGCCGTATCCGACCTGACCGTTGAGTCACATGCTTGCAGGACATCAGTTTCGGCCAAATCACGGTGACGTTCAAGCTGCTGGGGGTCGAATTCAGCATCCCACAGTTCCTTTGGGACTTCAGAATGAAGTGGATCGGTTCCGGCGTATGGAGGCGTACCTCCTACTTCCTGGTGTGGGACGTTCCGCGGGGCGACTACTTCCTTCGGCGGATCATCAATGAAGATGGCAGCCAAGCGCGCTGGTACAACAGGGGCTGGCTCACGTACAGGAATGGCATCCCAATGGGAGTGGGAGCCAAAATTTGGCCCACGGACGAAAAGGCGTCCCCGTGATTTTGGAGCACGCTGTCAACCCCAGCTTCCCAGATTCTGCCTCCCATGTAAGGGGTGTACCAAAAATTGGGCAAAGAGAGATGAGATCTGCCTCAAGGCAGCTCCCAGCACCTTCTTCCTGGAGCCCAATGGATTTTCTTCGTCGTAGGATTACATATAGGATTCACCTCTGTTCAGTTTGGACCTCCCGAGTCTGAGGCTCTATCTGCCAGGAAGTTTGACATTTGGAGCCCCAAAAAGGCGATATTTTTGGCATCACGACTGCCTGTATAGAGTGTGTGTGTGTGTGTGTGTGTGTGTGTGTGTGTGTGTGTGTGTGTGTGTGTGTGTGTGTGTGTTTGTGTGTGCGTACGAGTGTGCGCGCGAGCGTGCGTGCATGCGTGTGTGTGTGTGTGTGTGTGTGTGTGTGTGTGTGTGTGTGTGTGTGTGTGTGTGTGTGTGTGTGTGTGTGTTGGTTGGGGGGGGGGGGGCATAGTGGTTGTGGTTGTTTTGGGGGAAGCCTGTGGCTTCCAAGTTCCAAAGTTTTGAAAGGGCTGCGTGGCTCATAAGTCATCTCGTTGGTATTCTTATGAGCGACTTGTTGATTTGTTAGTTGTTTGGCCAAGGGAATTCATGCATGGCTTTCAATAGCATAGAGTTGGCAAGAATTCTTTAGTGTTCTAGCATGAAAGCCAAAGTACCATGTGAAGGTTGCGCATGCCTGACGATGTCATATTGCCACTTGTACAAATAGGCCAACAGGTTCTGTCAAAACGGCAGATTTTCAATGTGGCAATGTGGTGAAACACATGAGCTCTAACCGTGAGGTCGTGCTTGCTTGAGCTTTGGCAAGAAGTCGCATCTTCTTCAATGATTTGCTTGGTGCGGGGGCTGTTCCAGTTGCTTTCGTGGTCGCCCCCTTTTTCCCTAGATCGATCGTTTGCATTGACCAAGTTTTATGTACAATCCACTGCGTGAAATCATGCAGACGTTGTGCACGTGCAGCATATAAGGCCCCATCTCTGGAACCAAGGAAGCTGGGCATGCTTCGCTTGAGCTTGCTCAATGAGCTTCTGTCATGCTTGTTATTAAGTTGGCCGTACACAGCCGTATACTGGCCGTATACTGGCCATATACTACATAGTTACCTGCATGCACAGCGCTGAGCCTGAAGCTGCAGGTGTGTCAGTCGTGTATGCATCATGATCACGGCAGCAAATCATGCCTTCATAGTTGTAATATCCATTGTTCTTTCTTTCTTCCGTGTGAAGCGTGGGACAGTTTTAAGCCCTGATGTTGAAGACGTTTTACGAATGATTTTAACACATTTAATGTGTAGTAGGATGGGTGGTATGGGTAATATTATCCGCCATGATGAGTGGGTTTGGCTGGCAACCAACTTATGTTGGTAATGTATAAATGACCATCCGCCTTCGTGCAGGCATTTGTGCAGTAGGGCAAACATAGAGCCTTAGCACTTGTAAAGGCTGTGCACTCCTGGGGAACGGATGTAAACACTTATGGTAAGATTCAAAAGCTTCAGGGGGCTGTAATGGGATTTTACGGTTGATACCGTAGTAGTGAAGGGGGCAGACATGTCCTGGGATATTTCCGTGTTGGATCACTTATAGTTCATAGACTTGGGTAATTCATGAACAATCAGTCAAGTAGTCAGCTTTGGGTTTTCCAGTCAAGTGGTTAGAAGTGGCTCCTTGGGTTGGCTGGCTGCCCGACAGAGGTCCCCCAGGAGTTACGGCTCATACATTGCTTGGCCTTCTACATATATTACATTTGCCGTTAAGAACATGCAACAAGGAACCATGCTGTGTTAAACAAGCATTCGCAACGTATGAGTCGGGAAACCTTTAGGTTGGGCAACATGAGTAATTACGCCATGCTTAGAACCAAAGCATGGCAATCAGGTCAGAGAGTGCCCATACCCAAGTGAGATGCCTGCCCCTCTGTCAAAGCAGTGCAGCGATTTTCGGAGTTTGGCTCGAAGATCCGAAGTCAAGAAAGCACGGGTTGACTCGAAAGTGTGACGTCTAGAAAGCAAAAGGGGGGCTTCAGGAAACCGCAGAGGCGCCGCGAAAACGTGACGTCCAAAAGGCACTTCCGTCTTAGGGGTGAGCTGTTCAGCCCCATGAAAGTGGCCCAAAGAGGGATGATTAGGGTGCACGGTTAAGGTTGAATATGTGCACGTGAAGAAGTTTATCTTGTCGGCTCCACATGTGCATTAGGCGGCCCTAAGTTTTTAAGAGGCCTGTACGTATACGTAGCGAGGGTTTGCAACAATTGTGCAAATACAGGTAAGGCTGGAATTACACGCAGTCCACATCTCAGCAGAAAGTGATGTGGATATGTAAGTATAGATCTGCGATGTTATCCATGCAGGTGCATGATTCCATTCTCGTGTTGTTTTGGATGGCAGTCTGTTGGTGCCAACACCTGCTCCATTGCCAGCAGTCTGTTCATCTTGGCAGTCGCTGATTTGGGAGCCGACATTCAAGTTCACACACATTGACAGAACAATGAAGCTCAGAAATCCGCTGATACCATTTCACCCGCTGTAACCACCGAGAGTTGTACCCGGCCGGGACCATCCAGTTGGTCCCTCCGAGGATTCCTGCCGATTAGGCCACGTGCTAAAAGGTATGGATCAGCTGTGATCGGCTCTGCTAGGCGGTATAAGTAGGGTTCCAACCCTGCATACGGTCCGAAGGTCGTGACACCTGCTTCCCCAAAGACGTTTCTGATGCACGGTCTCAAGCACTGGTACACGGTGGAGAAGGGGAGGGGATACGTGTCACCACGCCGAGGTCTTAGCCAGGGCTTGCAGACGACTCAAGGATACATCAAGACAGAAACCAAAAGAGAACCTGAACATGAAATAAGCCTAAAGGACATGGATCACACTATGACGTGATTATGGAACAACGTTGTCAACCTGGAACATATGAATAACCTCCCGAAATCCAAACAGTGGCGTTAATTCTGGTACAACCCACCGAAAACCATTAACCAATCCAAATACCATCAAAATTAAGAAGGGAGAACACATGCCACTCTGCAGACAAGGTAACAGTGTTTAGCCCCGTTAAAAAAGGAACAACACACCTCTGCCGGGCAGTCACGTAAGCACGGGCTGCTGCTGGGATTGTTTCCGTTACCAGGATTCCAGTGAGCTCTGTGGAAAGAGAAGGAGGGTTGAGCTACCTTCCCCGGAGGGGGGGGAGAGAGAGGGGAGGGGAGAGGGGGAGAGAGAGAGAGAGAGAGAGAGAGAGAGAGAGAGAGAGAGAGAGAGAGAGAGAGAGAGAGAGAGAGAGAGAGAGAGAGAGAGAGAGAGAGAGAGAGAGGGAGAGAGAGAGAGGGGGGGGGGAGGGGAGAGAGGAAGGGGGAGCGAGGGGTAGAAGTGGGAGAAAAAATGGGGGGAGGGAAAAAGGGGGGAGGGGGAATGTGGGGGGGGGGGGGGCGGGACACGGGTGGGGATGTGGGGGGTGGTAAGTATGTAAACGGATGCTTAAAATTAATACGTATACGAAATCCTCGTGTGCCGATCAGCCTGCGTGCATCATTTACAATAGTAGGTTCTTGAAAGGCCGTTACAAGTAAATGTCATGTATGCATTCGAGTCATGACCTTCTTCAACAATTTGATCCACCCTAAAGCAACACTAGCTATGCCTTGCCCAAGATTAAGCAATGCAGAACACTACGGACTTCAAATCAGTTCGTGGTTCATACGACACATGCATGATCGTGCATGTGCACATGCATGAACGCTGCATGCATGATCGTGTACATGAACTGATGCCCCCGATATCAGTACTGTACATCATATGTTGCTTGAAAGTCATCAGGCAGAGATTTCAACAGGCAAGTCGTAACTCCTTCGAGCTGTAAGGCTTCGAAGCAAGCCTTGTAGATCTGTACACACGTGGGTTTGGTACGTACGCACTCAACTGCGCTGTGAAACATGTACCTTGCCTTCCAACTAGTGAGTCAGCCAAAATGTTCATCATTTCTTGAAATCTCAAGACTCACGCGTCCTATTTATAATGGCATTTAGAAACCTTTTAGGCATTCCAGATCAAAATAGAGCATCGATATCGCAACAGTTCCGACTGTACATGTATACACGTAGTAGTAGTTGTAGCGACACCTCTTGCGCAATTGTACCTACCAATATACGTAGTAGTGTACATAGTATACGTAAAAGTATACGTAGTAAACATAGCTATGTATCCTATATAGTATACGTCATGACCAGGATGCCAATGAGGGCTTCACCAGGCTCAAACAGCTTTGGAGGATAGAACGCAAACTGTCACTGCCTCATATTGGAAGTGGGAATCTCTTCTGTTGGGGCTCGAGTTTACTGGTCTCACTCTTGCGTATTGTCAAGCCAGCCTTACCAAACTTTAAAGTCAGTTTCCTGTCACACGCATGTGAGGGCGAGACAGTACCGATCTGGCATATTGTACGCTCCCCAATTGGTCTTTTGCAACTTTCCAAGGTTTCGTCCCCAAGCCTCCTATTGGTCTCTTGCGAGGAAGGGAACCTCGCCTTTGTGGGGTGGGGAGTTAGGTCTCTATGGCTGGGTTTTGGTTTCAGGTTTTTGGTGGTGTGAACGGTTCTAATTGATATCTCTCCCTCCCTCCCTCCCTCCCTCCCTCCCTCCCTCCCTCTCTCCCTCCCTCCCTCCCTCCCTCCCTCTTCTTCCCCCCTCCCTCCCCATCCTCCCGGCCTATCGGCACGGAATCTTCCGTACACCAAGAAAAAAGAAGAGGGAGAAGCATGTGCGCCTTCTTCTCCGGAATGCACTAAGATGCACTACGAACATTTGTTTGCCCCCGACTTCCTCGTTGGCCATTCCGAAGAGATGATATACTCCCGGTCTCCTCTCAGACTGTCTCCCGACACCTATTGCCATCTGGCACAGTGTTAGCTCTTGTAGGCTCGCATGCTGGTGCTCCGACAAAGACGGAGAGAGCTCTGGGTTCTCAGTGTGCTCGAGCTCAAGGCGGTCTAGAAACGCAAGAGGCCATCCGAGCTTCTGAGCCGGGATTTCAAGCCGAGGAGGACGGATTTACCGATCACCCAAGTAGCCCGATTCGTGTCCTGTACTGCAAACACTGGTGGGGGAGATATGTGATTGCATGGTGGAATCCGGGACTCGGGCATACAGCACTGAATTTGTCCACATGAAGGTGTTTATCCCGGTACCACTGGGATAAACATCACACACGTTTTTCTGCGTCGTGTGGGCGTTCCAAGCGTTAGTGCAGATGCCCACTAACAGACGCCGTCGAGGATTTGATGGTCCATTTAACTCAGCGGGTAGACCGCTGCCACGTCGGTGCATATGCAGGCTGTTCTGCTGGTGGTACAGCACTTGCGCCGGCGCCATATTGCAAAGGCGGGTCCGCAAGATTGGCCATGTATGGGATCTTCCCGTATAGCTGATGGGGCTCTCCCTCGGAGGGCGGCAAGCTGGCAGCGTCTCCTTCAACGGGCCCCAGCTGCAACGTCTCGGCGGGCCCAACAGCTGCGCTCACCCCATCCCACACGTCAGACACATGCTTCCAGCAGCATCAAGTTCCCTTCCAGAGGGCCCTCTAATTCCCACCATCTCTTCATCTGTCACACTGGGGCCACACGTGCACGGCACGGGTTGATGCTCGCATCTGCATATGTTTGTGTGCGTGCGTGCGTGCATTTGTGTGTGTGTGTGTGTGTGTGTGTGTGTGTGTGTGTGTGTGTGTGTGCGCGCGCGCGTGCGTGCGCGGGTAAAAGAATACGCTGAAGGCATGGGGAGAGACGGATATTTGATGATCCATTGGACCCTGTTCCTAATGTGGTGTGGGATAGATATGCAAGAGGCGTTGTATTTATTGTGTTTGACGGAGGGGCCGTGATCAGCACATAATTATAACCATATCGTTTGGGTTGGTGCCTCACACTGGTTTGCGGTAATCAACACCAACTGCCAGGGCAAAGCTGTAGTTAGGAAGATGAATGCGTTTGCAGTGCACACTCACATTGTTCTCAGTTTTGGTGGCATTAGGCGGAATATTTCATACATGTGCACGCACAGATTCCACACTACGGACAGGAGGCAACTGCCACAAAATTGCATGACCTTCAAACCCTCCAACATCATGTCAAATCATTCGGGTTAGCTATCAGACGTATACAAATCAAGTGCATATCTGCAGGCTTGGCTGCAGTTCTGGGAATTCCCGTGAGACGACATTTCAGCCCGAAATCTGCCACGATCAGGAATGTCCCGACTCGAAAGGAAGAAATTTGCGTTGGAATTCCACACAAATCCGACTTCGCGGGAGTTCCCAGTATTTCGCAAGGAAGGTCAGAGGACGGGCAGCCATACGTGTTAGCTGGATGCCCTTAATCAGGGAGAGTGGAAGAGGAGCGTCCATGTTCCGGAAGTCATGCAGCATGACAATGCAGCGCGCATTCTGTTGGGGGTACAATTCCGTTATGGAGTATTCGCTGAGGAAGTCCAGCTCCGTCGGATGTGCTGACCTGTTTCACCGCCCGCACCCATTTACCTCCAGCACATCTTCCATGTACAAAACACACACACACACACACACACACACACACACACACACACACACACACACACACACACACACACACAGAGAAACATGGTCGAGTGAGGCCTTGGGGCGTCACATGACGGGCTGTGGCCATTCATGACGTGGCTTTCCCCTCCCCCCCCCCCACCCCCAGTAACTCCCTTCTATACTCATAGAGCCCCTTCCCGAACTCATGTGCAGCACTTCAAACTGACCGATCAGACGATCCTTCCTTCTCTGGCATGTATCTGTTTCAATTTTCCAGCAATCCTCTTTCACGTGGCGAGTAAGCCCCCACGTACATCTCTTCTGCCACTAGGTAAGCTGACCCTCTGCAAAGCGCCACAACGCAGCAGGCATCCGACACTTCAGGCATTTGGGATATTCCAAATGGGTGTGTCGACCTTGTAGCAGCTAGACACTGAGCATCTAAAACACCGTGCATCTTGCCCTGCTCTGGAATCAGGAGCAGTCGAGGCACTGCACATTCTAGACGATGTGCAACTGGGGTTGATGCATATGGGACCCTGTCCCTCTAAGGCACAGTACAACCGCACATCTTTGACGATGTGCAACTGGGGTTGATGCACATGGGACCCTGTCCCTTTAAGGCACAGTACATCCGTACATCCTACACGATGTACATCCATACATTCTACACGATTGCAACTGGGGTTGATGCACATGGGACCCTCTCCATCACAGGAAACGCACATTCGTACATCCTGGACAATATACATCCATACATCCCAGACGATGTGCACCTGGGGTTGCTGCATATGGGCCCCTGCCCCTTTTAGGCTACGGTACACCATGCAATAGATCTAGACACACCATGTCAACGGACACAGTGCCTCCATCCATATTTTCGCCACCCTCCTATATACGCGTGTACACACACACACACACACACACACACACACACACACACACACACACACACACACACACAGGCAGAAAGGCGCGTAGACACACACACAAACTGGCAGAAATGCGTGTATACACACACGCACACGCACGCGCACGCGCGCGCGCGCACGCTCGCGCGCGCGCGCACACACACACACACACACTGGCAGAAAGGCAAGGATGCGAACGGTGCAGCACCAAATGAGGTGGTTGTTGCAGTAGGCCGTCAGGGTGGTTGTTAGGAAGGCATCCGGTTCCACTGCCACCGTCATCTTGAAGGCGGGAAGGTTGCCTGTATTGTTCATGCCAAAAATGGCCTTCCCATTGCCTTGTAATTTTTGGGTATGTGCTGCCAGGTCCTGCACGTTCCCAGGCGCCCCTCGGAGCGTAGTCAAGGGTCATGTTTCTTGATTAACCCAGTCATCCAGCACATGAGCCAGCTCACCCCTGAGCATGCACGCACGCAAGCGCACACACACACACACACACACACACACACACACACACACACACACGCGCGCGCGCGCGCGCGCGCGCGCGCGCGCATACACACAAACACGTGCGCACACACACACCCGCGCGCGCACATGCACACACACACACACACACACACACACACACGCACACACACATACACACTTCATACACAAAAACAGTAACTGTTAACATGACGCTCCCGGACCTGGATCAAACCCTGGTGGAGGACCATAAACAACGGCTCAATTAGTGGGACGAATGGTTGAGGAAATCATTTTGAGGAGCAAAAAACAGTTGACTGCTGCCTCAGTGGGCAAAGCCCGTGCATCAAGACGCGAGGTCTAAGGCTGCAAAACATTTTGTTGTTCAGACGTCTTCTTTGCAGTCCTTTTCCTCTTCCAGTTTTTCATTTTCCAGGCTCAATACAACAACCGTAAAAGGAACAACTCTGGCACTGTAACAAAGTATAACAACTGCAACTTCACTGTAACAAACTGTAACGACTGCAACTTCACTGTAACAAAGTATAAAAACTGCAACTTCACTGTGACAAACTGTAACGACTGCAGTTTCACTGTAACAAACTATACCAACTGCAACTTTACTGTAACAACCGCAAAAGGAGCCGCTGCAAGTTCACTGTAACAACATGTAACAACTGCGACGTCACTGTAACAACAGCAATTGGAAGAACTGCAACTTCAGTGTAACAAACCATAACAACTGCAACTTCACTGTTACAACTGCAAAAGGAGCAACTGCAACTTCACCGTTAACAACCGCAAAAGGAACAGCCGCAGAAAGAACAGCTGGAGAAGGAACGGCGGGAGCTCAAGTAGAAAGGAGGCACACATCAGCAGAGAAGCCGCATGGCAGAGATGGGCACGTCACGGTAGCCTCCTGCCCCCACCAGGGAATGTTCCGGTTCTGGATTGTACCGCTGAGGAAGTTGATGTGCAGGTACGAGGTGTTGGAGCTGGTCGTCAGATTTACGGTGAACAGAAAGCGGACCAGGCCCCCGGGAATCTCTGTGACGTTGTCTGCCACGCCCCCACATCTCATCCTTTCACATCCTCACATCCTTTCATTCTTTCTCATATCTCATCCTTTCACATCCTCACGTCCTCACATTCTTTCTCACATCTTCGCATCCTTTCATTCTTTCTCACATCTCATCCTTTCACATCCTCACGTCCTCACATTCTTTCACATTCTCACGCCCATTCATTCTTTCTCACATCTTCACATCCTTTCATTCTTTCTCACACCTTCATATCCTTTCATTCTTTCTCACATTTACAGATCCTTTCATTTGCGCAAGCATGGACGTTGCAGGTGGAGGTTCCTATTTCCGAGCACAGGTCACGTTATCTTGTCACAATAGAATGTCGCCTACTACCAAGCTCAACAAACATCACGTGTAGCGGTTTTGCCAGCCCAAACCACTCCCGGGATGTGGCACGAGTCATGACTTCTGCACACACACACACACACACACACACACACACACACACACACACACACACACACACACACACACACACACACATACACACACACGCACACACACACACTTCAAGGGGAGGTACGGGTTTCAATCTTCGGCTCCTTCACAGTCCGTGCGTGCCACCACAAGGCGAATCGCAAATTTTGATTTAAGGAGGCTGCTGCTCTCGTTGTACACTCCACTCGCTCAAATTTGCGCTCGCTGATCCAGGGCTGCTTGACCGTGCCCAGTTTTGAGGTCGACACTACAGCCACACGTTCAAAAAGGGAAACGTATGAGGGGCTGCGAGGGCCAAGAAAGATAGGCAGGGAGGGATTAACAGTAGGCCTGCCCAAGGGACACGTGGGAGGCATGTGAATAGAGGGGAAATTGAGGAGGGGAAGGGCAAATCTGAGGTTCATAGACATATACACACACACACACACACACACACACACACACACACACACACACACACATATAT
>KV908394.1:149111-151611 GCA_002005505.1 Botryococcus braunii
GCTCTCTTCCAGGGCGCCCTTAGCCCTCAGCAGTCTCAGGAGGTTCACGGCTACTCCTACCGTACGCTACTAACCAGTGTGGACCTCTCAACACACAAGTAGCATTCACTGTTCTTCCAACAGCAACACCAAGCTTGCAAACTCCAGTATTGTTATGTGCAAGATATCGTTTTCTCATGAAACCATACAATACTGAGTAAACATTCAACAGCTTGGAGCTCGAGCAAAGATGCATTCCACATCCATTCGACTCTTACAATGGTTTGATATATTTACCTGTGAACACCACCTTTCAATGTCAATGACTATCTAGACCAGCTCTCTCACTGTCGTCTAGAAGTGCCTGCACCCGCGGCGTTACGTCTTACTGGTGTGTTCATCAGCGTTCATCAAATATATCTAAACCACAGGTAACCAACACACAAACTATCATCATGCGTGCACGTACCGACTGCTCTCTTCCAGTCTCAGCCCTCAGCAGTCTCAGGAGTTTCACGGCTACTCCTACCGTACTGCACAACACGTGAAGCCATTAGATTTCTTAACTAAACAGTTATTCCAACCAGGAGAAGCTTGCTTGTTATCCGTGTCCGAACTTACCGCTACTAACCAGTGTGGACCTCTCAACACACAAGTAGCATTCACTGTTCTTCCAACAGCAACAACAAGCTTGCAAACTCCTGTTCAACAGACACATGTATTACTTCAAAATCATCAACAATATCAGCATACATGTGCCTCAGGGTTTACTTTTGCCGCAGATCACAGACTCACCAGTATTGTTATGTGCAAGATATCATTTTATGATGAAACCATACAATACTGAGTAAACATTCAACAGCTTGGAGTTCGAGCAAAGATGCATTCCACATCCATTCGACTGCCAAGCCCGTTTGCGATCTGGCATTTCTATGCTTCCTGATCGTAACCGACAGTAACGGTACACATCCCTTCGAGATGCCGTACCGTACTGCATGGCCACATAAACAACCCTGACTTGGCCCTATGCCAAGGTGTAACTCTATAGCTACACCAGGTGTTCTAACCAATCACACGTGTACACACTCAATGGAGTCATTGACTTGTGATCACAACGTCACTAGTTCAAGACCTGTACTGCATGGAGGCAGCCATATGACCATCCTAAGTGATCAACACACATTGTCCTGGATACGCAAGCAGGCGTATCTGCGGCCCTGTACTCCACACGTGGAGAAGTTCAAGTTATACAATGTTTTCTAAAACCACTTGGTAAACTGATAGAGCCCTTGCATGTTCGACCTTGTATCTAGGTACGTTTGTCGTCACGTAACCATACATACTTATCAGTTTACACAACAACCTCATCGTGAGCCCCAATGAGGGACCGTGGTGAGGAGGCCGTGGTGGGGAGGCCCTAGGGTTACCTGCGAACATAAGTATTACCAGTTGCTGTTTGGAGAGGTGAGGACAGCCAGAGCGTATGAACAACAAAGTAGTGCTGGAATAAATTCGAGTGGGTCTCCAATTTGGAATAATGACATCACTCAAAAAGACTCGAATTAGCGACCCGAACGGCCAGTTTTCCCCATGGACTGCGCTCCTTCTAATCTGCTTCTGCTTCTGCTGCTGCTTCTTCTTCTTCTCCTTCCCTTTTCATCTTCTAGAGGAAGATATTCGTCTTAGCAGGCATGTACCTCCACAAGAGAGGTAGCAGTATCGTCACGACGTGGGACTCCAACCTTTCTTCATAATTTTCTCCAAAAGCTTTTCCCTCCGGCGACCCTTCACTGGATCTTCATCATCGCGATTTCTTACTCTGTTCCCGTTCTCCGCTTCCTCCTCCTCCTCCTCTTCCTCCTCCTTGTCCAGCTCCTCGTCGCCCGTCTCCGCCACACCAGACTTTCAACTTGTTCTGAAAAGGACTTCAAGGCCAAGGATGAGTCTTGATTCTGGAGACCTGTGGAGTGAATGTCGTCCCATGCATGTACACATGTATTATATATATAATCGGCACATATGTATCATCGGCAAGGGAAGGGCGCTGGAACGGCGTGCATGCCAATAACAGTGCACTGCCAACCCCACGCGCCAACACGGGCAAGAACACATTTCAGCCCGGACTTTGCGACAGTCGGGACTATCCCGTGTCGAAAGTAAGAAATGCGTGCCGACATGCCACACAAATTCGACCTTGCTGAAATTCCCTGAAACAGGCAGGGGACCTTGACATCCATCTAGCACCAGGCAAATGGTTAAGAGGGTCATGTGTACGACGTCATGGCTCGTGATCAAGATTTGTGAAGCAGCTTTCGTGCTTGGGGCCGTAATTGTGTGAGCACTGTCAGTTCTTGTCATCCTGGCCAGGCCATCCTGACCATGGTCAATGGTACAAGAAGAGAGTACAGGAGATCGTTGCATAGCCCACGTGCAGCATGTACTTGCGCAGGTCTGCAGATAGCTTGTAATGCTTCCAAGAGCTTGGAACGCAGGGCCTCTTGTGAACAAGGGGCCTGGGCTT
>KV908394.1:156611-181611 GCA_002005505.1 Botryococcus braunii
AGTTGCAAAGGCCCGACTTATCCGATGCTGCGTTATTTCCAAACTTTATCGACTTCTGCAGCAGGACTGAACATTCGCACCCCGGGGGAAGGGGGGGGACTACGGGTGAATATCAGTACTGCGGGTGAAATACCCATACTGCGTGTGAATACCAGTACTGAGGGCAGGTGAAATCCCAGAACTGCGGGAGAAATACCAGTACTGCGGGTGAAGCACTACTGGTACTTCACACTCCCCCCCACCCCATGGCGCAACTAGTCGGAGTACTAGTATGTGTACCAACCTTAACGCCAGTCTTCGGGGCCGGGCATCTGCTGAAGCGTGTCCTCCGGCTGTGTGGGTGGCAGGAGGTTTGAACTTCAACGCAAGATTGGCGCGCTTTTCAGGCCAGCATGCATATGTGGACGAGAGCATTTTGCAGATCTACCCGGTGTCCGCTATGATCGTCACCCTCAGAGTAACAGGCCCACCTGGAGTGCCGCAGAACGTGTCTTACGCCAATGCTGGTGGGTCGCCTGAACGACCTGAGCGGACCTCTTTCTGGTTGAGCCTGGATGGGTCTCGGTCGGCTAATATGAAAATGAAGCCAGGGTGACCATGTGACAGTGCATGTGCAGCCACAATCCTACTGAACGGTACCCAATCAGCATCGATCTGGGGTATGGTTTCGTAGTTGTCGCGTCATTGTCGCAGGTTTGCAGAGTTAACTGGTTCAACAGTGTATCACAAAGGGCCCTCCGAAACGCCTCGAGTGTCACTTTCCTTGACGGGGTTTTCCGCATTTCTTGCTTTTGAGTGGTATAACTCAACAGGCGCGCTCACCCTGATCTTACGGCTGCGCATGCCTTGATGCTGCTCAGATGAATAATCAACGTCGCTGCCAGTATATATCTATGTATATACATTCCTACCGCTGCTGCTCCAGCAGCTTCCCTCGGGGGGTTGCTTATGATGCTTGCCCACAGAAAGCGTTTCTCTGAAGGCGCAACCTTGTACTAATCGATGGATTAAAGCAGTCCGGGCGGCTGAGGGGTGTGCAGTGTATCAGGCCTTCAAAAGCGAGCTGTTTCAGCTAGTGAACGAGCCACCGTCCGACCAAGCAATGGCGGGGCAGCCTTTCTGGTTGCAATGGATAGAGTTGACGAGTTGGAACTACACTCAGCCAACCGGGCAACTGGACATGACCCTAACGGTGCGCTCCTGATTCTAAGCTGCGTGCCATGACCTGGAGCGCCTCTGGTTGTACCCCACGTGCCATGCGCTGAGGCCACGTGGCTCCTCGGCCACGTGGCATGCCCTGGAGCACCTCTGTTTGTAACCTATGTGCCGTGCTTCTAGCCCACATGGCATGGACTGAAGCACCTTTTTTTGTAACCTATGTGCCGTGCGCTGCGGAACCATTGCTTCTAGCCCACGTGGCATGCCCTGGAGCACCCCTGTTTGTAACCGACCTAGGTCAGGCCTGCCATGCACGGGGGCACCGTTGCTTCTAGCCCGTATGGCATGAACTGAGGCACCTCTTTTCGTAAGCCACGTGACGTGCGCTACGGCTCCATTGCCGCTTGCCGACACGGCATGCCCTGGAGCACCCCTTTTTGTAACCGATGTGCTATGCATTGGGGCTCTGGTGCTCCTAGCCCACATGGCATGCCCTGGAGCACCTCTTATTGTAGCCGATGTGCCATGCGCTGGGGCTCTGGTGGTCCTAGCCCACATGGCATGACCTGGAGCAGTTTTGAAGCCAAGTGGGAAAGCTTCATGCTTAGGTTATCCAAGAAACCGCCAAGTCTGGAACCAGGCCAGGGGACATGCTTTGCGCCTAGAGGCCCGCAGGGACTTGCTTTGGGACTGGGCCCGGGGCTATCCTTTGGGACCAGGGCCTCGGGGAACGTGCTTTGGGTCCAGGGTCTTGGTACATGCTTTGGGACCTGGGCCCCGGGGATCTGCTGTGGGATGAGGGCCCCGGGGGACCTGCTTTGGGGATATGGGGACCTGCACTGTCTAAATGACGGGTGGGGTTGCGGGTGCAGCTTTTCGCATCACAGTGCCTTCCAAGCTTTCTGCCTGTGTCGCCTCAATGTCAGGTGGACCCGCCATCCGCAGTGGAGCGTTATCTGCAGCAGGCTAACGTTACGCAAGTTTTGGGAACGGCCACCGGACAGACATTCAGCAATAGCACAGTGGCGGTGGCCGCCCGGGTACGCGTTCCCGTTCTATCTGACGCAGCACACCTGTTCTCACCCCGTCACCTTTTCCAGTAAAGGCGCAGTGAGGGGCTCTTCTTCGCTCCGACCCACTTCTTTTTCCTCCTCATTTGGCCTCGCCAGCACATTCCGCCTTGCAAAATTGACCCCCGAGGTCCTGCAGACATCTGCAAATGTAAAGATGTTGGGCACCACCCCATGGCGTTGTCATGACGTCGAATGTTCGAATCCACATTATCAGATGGTTCACCTGCACGTCATCCACCATCAAACCCTGGATAGCCACGGCTCTCCTCGAGCTTTGGCTGATTCACACCATGTCTGGTCTGCGGACGCTCGGTACGCAGTCAAGAGGCGAGGCTACTAAATAGAAGATTTGTCATGCATTTGGCACGTGTCTCACTAGTGGAATGGAGCCCATTGGCGCAGGCATCGCCACAGTTGCCCACAGATGTCCCCGGGTCCGTTTCCCCGCTGGCAACCAAGTACGTGTCGCCAGCCAACGGCACGGCGTGGCACTTGGATCGCTTGGACCAGCGACGTCTGCCCTTGGACGGGGAGAACACGTGTTCACGGGCGTGCACCGCTCCGAACACGGGCGAGGGCGTGAATATCTACCTCTTGTCATCCGGGGTCTTAGGTACCCATGAGGAGTTTTGGGACCCTGTCCGGAAGGCCTCACGTGTCATGCCTCTTTGGGGCGTTGGAGGTGCGCATCAAGCGACTTTAAAGTTTGCATGGATGGTTTCCATTGGGGTCAACACTATGGTTAGCTAACATGCTGTGTATTCAGTTGTGTACTGTGGAATTCGACTCAATTTTGCGAAAGCTGAGGTTTGGCTCCCAATTTCATCACATCCTTTAGACGACCTTTGTCCCGCTATGCTCAAATTGTTTGCCGCCTTGCTTTTTAGCCTGGAAGCTCAGAATGTTGAGCTTGCACCCCTTTGCCATGTAGTTGTATGTCCTCGGTACCCCTGCTACAGATTTTTATTGTCACGAAATGTCGCAAGTTGTCTCAAAGACCGCAGAGTTCATACGGGCGGGTTATCAGAACTTCTTATAGAACTGTCACGCTCTGCAATACTTCCTAAATCCCCATGCATGTTGTTGCTACAGTGGTGGTCATGACCAGCACGTGAACACATGCATGTGTACGTGTGCTGGTCATGACCACCACTTAGTAACAACATGCATAGTCCATATGTACGTCTGCAACCTGCAGCTGCACAGCCCCCAAGCTACAAGTGGTCCATGAAGAGCTTCTGTGGTTCCCGGATGTACTTAGGAGGGTTCTAGACAGAACACATTTCTTTGTGACGTGCGGAGGTTTTGGTGCAAGATATCTTGGGGTTCAAAGAAGGCTTGCTGCATGATTGTCCTCAAGGCTTGATGGGTTAATTCAGTCAAGTGTACAGCGGGCGGCCAGTCACGTGGGATGGTGCTTGGCTATCATAGGTCACTCTCTTAGAAAGGATGCAAAGGCTACCGCGAATGTGTAAGTTCTGAGTGCACGGATGCAAGCCGCTCTCTCTCTCTCTCTCTCTCTCTCTCTCTCTCTCTCTCTCTCTCTCTCTCTCTCTCTCTCTCTCTCTCTCTCTCTCTCTCTCTCTCTCTCTCTCTCTCTCTCTCTCTCTCTCACTCTCTCTCTCGCTCTCTCTCTCTCTCTCTCTCTGTGTGTGTCTGTGTGTGTGTGTTTGTGTGTGTTGTGTGTGTGTGTGTGTGTGTGTGTGTGTGTGCGTCCTTGCGTGCGTGCGTGCGCATGCGTGCGCGCATGTGTCTTGGTGGGTTTGTGTGTGTGTGTGTGTTTGTGTGTGTGTGTGTGTGGGTGTGTGTGTGTGTGGGTGTGTGTGTGTGTGCGCGCGCGCGCGCGTGTGTGTGTGTGTGTGTGGGGGGGGGGGTGGTGAGCCGCCCGGGTTAGGGAGAGAATGTGCGAGAGGTACCGAGTCGTAGACAGAGACGTTGTTGGGGAGAGGGGCGAAGGGCTCGGTCTTATGGCTCTGAGGGGTTTCGTTGGTAGGACTCTGACACGCATATATGGACGGGTGAACATATTTGACTTACATGCAGAGGCAAAGCCGCAAGGGTTTGGGGCGATAGATGAAGGGGGGTTGATCATGGACCCAGCAGCAGATCCAAAGAGGGAGGGGAGGGGTCGATGAGGCAGTCCGCTGACCCTAGGTAACTTTTAAAAAACTGTCAACATGCAGGACTTGATCCCTTAATGGATTGCACTAACGCGCCCAACTACTACGGGTATGGCACATACGCTGCCTCCCTGATTGGCGGCCTGCGATATGGGAGTGCAAAGAACGCTACCATATATTCTGGTGCATCCCGCTTTGCATATATTTCGCATCCACATACCGGGCACAACCAGGTCGTGTTATGACGGGACTGCTTTGCAACCTCTTTCTTTGTCATCTGCACAAAGCCTGTACGCTGATTCTGACACATACGCTGAGTAGCTTTCTGGGGTCATTGCTGGACCCAAACTTTGTGTAATACACGTGCGCATTCTTTCAGTCATGTGCTGCAGCAGAGGCGCGTTGACTTTAGCTGAGCTGATGTGCCATGAGTTTGTCATCAGTGTGTAGGACTCCCCTGAATTCCCTGCCACATGGTCTGGTGCAAACGACTTCCGGTTTTCTGGGAGCTGGAATACGATCCTCTAGGGATTGTGAGGTCCTCGCCATCATGCGCGGTGATGTCAGCTCTTTCTTAACTCTCTTAAGTACATTTGCAGTTTGAGAATTTGTAGTCCTGGAAACATGGGGCACGTGCCGTGAAGAACACGAACTGTGCCAAATGTTAGTGATACCAACAGTGATAGCCAACCAACATGATTGTGTCGGGCAGACGGGCACTAGCAAAGCAGTCCAATGTCCCCTCAACAGTCGCTCCCCTTCGTCATTGCTGCCACGTCATTGCTTTGCAGACCATCCCCCATCCCTCGCCCCCCGGTCCCACGGCTTCGCAGGGGCCGTGGCTGACTGACTTTGATGACATGTTTTGAAAGAATGAATGCAACACATGTACCCGTCTTGATGACGCCATCGGACTAGATGTGCTTGTCAGCAACTTCAGAGGATATCCACTCTGTACGGTCTCGATTTTCAGCTCTGTAGCGATTTCCCACTCTGTACGGTCTCGACAAATGGTTTAAACCCCACCATGTGACCAGACATGTTGTGCGTGTTTCATTTTTCCGCGTTGATTGAATCTCACCTTTAAGCTCGTGTGGTGATGGCGTGGACGTGGTCCACATCCTCAAGGTAAGCCATCTTCGGCTGAGTATACTAGAAATCTACTAGTAGCTCGCAGTAGAGCAGCTCGCCGAGGCCTAAGGTTGTGTGGGTATGATTTGCAGTGCGCTTCAGGCCAAGCTGCCTGTCAGAAGACCCCAGCCTGTGGGAGCGAGGGGGCCTGCCCTCGGGGATTGATGCCATCATTTCTAACCCACGGAGGCCAGCGATTATTGTCATCGACACCACGTGGAGCCCTGCACGAAACAACTACGATAAGTGAGCAGCCCGAGACACTCCCCCTTGTTCCCAAGGAAGGTCTCGTGTTTCTTGCCAAGCCATACCATGCATGTACATTTCTATTCGAGCGAAACTTCCGTTTTTCCAAGAACATTATGTTTGTGTATCTACACATGTTCCCAAGTATAGTGTATGGCTAGCCTTGATTGTCCCACATGGCCCGGCTTTTTTCCTCAATGTCATGTTGGCGGTGCCTCTCCAAACATTGTTATGATTGAACCCACCGCATTGTTCTAGTGCTCCTCATGAGGTGATCACTTTCAGGCAGGCCATTTAGTCTTTTCCCATGGCGCTGCAAACTCGGTTGATGTAGTTTACTTGCTTTGCAGTGGATGTCGACGTTTGAGGCCTTCTAGAAGATCTAGCGTCAGTGCCATGCGTGTGTAGACCGATACAAGAGCCGAGTGGACATGTTGTAAGACCTGCATAGTGCTTATAAGCAATGTCCTAATACGGAATTACGTATTAGGACATTGAGTACTTTCACCATCATTTATCTTTGGCTTGCAAAAGTGAACTCCTTTCAAAGCAAAATCATGCCCGTGAGTTTCTCACAGCTGCCCTTGACAGTCCATGTATTGCCCCTTCATGGGAAAGAGGGCGTGTGTCTGCCAGAATGCAGGTCACTGCGTCGTTGTGCCTACTTCTGACACTGGGTCTGTGTTCTTCCTTTCAGTGATGCCTTTGTATCCAGTGCCATTTCTCAGCGTTTGCAGCTGGCTCTCGATGCCAACATCACTATCATTGCTCCAGCATCGAACGGAGAAGTCCACCCTTGCGACAATATATTTGCTAGCTATCCAGGTCAACCCCAGCCACATTCTTGCTCCACTTCAGCCTCTCAAAAGACTGTAGACTACAGATTACTGAGACATTAGACTAATCAAATTATACATGCCGCATCTCAATGTAGCTTTGATAATGGACAATATCTGTCTGGCAAGAAGTGGCACATACGCACTTTTCTTCACACTCGTTCCCCTGCTCCCTCTCCTCTTGTCGTTTTCTCCCTCCCTCACCCTCTCTGCCCTTCCCCTTTGCACCCCTATCTCTGAGCACGTAAATGCGCGTGTATGTTGCACAACACACACACACACACACACACACACACACACACACACACACACGTGTGTGTGTGTGTGTGTGTGTGTGTGTGTTTGTGGAGGGGTGTTGGGGGGGGGGTGGGGGGAAGGGGTTTGCGAGCATGCCCCCGCGCCTATGTGTATTGGGGAGGGGGACAGCCGCTTACAAGCTCGCAGATAGTGGCTCCCCCCCCCCCCCCAACCCTACCCGTCCTCATCCTCTCATGACATCCACTCATGAGATTGCATGATTGATCAATCATGCACTCTGCTCGAATTCACGGTTCACACTTAGCTTCAGTCCTGCATGTGCACCGCCTTCCACTTTCTTTTCACATGTCTAAAAGAAATGATCGATTGTCGCTGCAACCACGTGCAAGTGGAGCACACGGTGGGCCAGGATGGCGGCCACGCGTTTTTTGAGGCGTTGGAGCCGATTTTCATGGCGTTTTAGAACGTCTTCGTCTCTCTTATGCTTTTTACTGGTAGGTGCACCTTTGTACAGCTCGAAAGACATGGTGCTATGACTTGCACAGGCGTAATTTCGGTGTCGAGCTCGGACGACAAGGATCACCCAACGATCTTCACTGCATATGATGGGCGAAACAAGTCGTGCATAGACCTGTTTGCGCCTGGAGGGAGTCTTGGCAGTGTCATCGTTGGAGCCCATCCGGCCGCTAACAACTCCTACATGTGCGTTCACCTTCCCTCAGCACCAGGGGGTGAAAGCCAACAGCATGTATCTTTTGAAGTAACTAGATCCTATTTTTTGAAACGTCTGCTGGTTTGTGGGTCGAAATTGTAAGTATGTCTAGCCTCTGATCATGATATCACAAATGTCATATTACGGGACTCTTCGAGGACCCACGTGTCATATTACAGAACATACAGCCTCTGATCATTGCATCACATACAGCCGCTGATCATTGTATTACAAATGTCATACTACAGGACTTTTTGAGGACCCACATGGTCGCTTGTTGTCTCGTGTTGTCAGTTGGCGTACGTTTCTTCCTGTGCACCTGTTTTTCACAATGTGAGAGTAAGGTGCCGTACTGCAGTGCCACGGAATTGAAAACGAACGCTGGTCGGTGTTTAGTATGATCGGCAAATCGTGCTTCATGGGGTGCTAGAGCCACTGTGCATTTATGATGCGCGGGCACGAATTCCAATCCAGTGGATTCAGATCCTTATTAATCTCAAGGGAGAGTTGGGAGGGGGGGGGAGTAGTTGAGGGTGGGGTGAGGGGTTCCCTTCTCTTTCCTTCTCAGAATATCTCTTCCGCCACCCCCCTCCCGCCCCCCTTGTCTTTCTGTATAAAAGACTGACTCGAACAGTCACTGTATTGCCCGTTTTCACGAACGAATAAACAAAAAGCGGAAGAGCGTTAAGGCGGCTGGTGTAATCGGGGCCTGCTGTTCTACGCATACTGTTGTTGGCGCCGTCACAAGTTGCTCTGGGGTTCACGTGTCATGTTTGGATCTTTCAGGAAAAGCCGGGTCGCGATTGGGTTACATCACGTTTAAATAACTCACAGGGGGGTGCTAGCGTATGTTTTGGTCACATAGGAGGCACGTGCCTGGTCATGTTATTTGCTTTGAAAGTGCTGGCCACTTCTCCAACCAGTCTCTGGCTGCAGGTCTGTACCATGACACAGACCTTATAAGGAGGCTGCAGGTCTGTACCATGACACAGACCTAATTAGTCATAGCTGAATTCTTGCGCCACCCTGTCGTGACCTCTCCCGTAGGTGCACAAGATCAGATGTTGAACTCCGTGTTGCGATATATATCGGCTGACTCCAAGCATGCATATGGTCGGCACCCTGGCAAAGCTTCCGCCTGCCTTGTCCTGTGTGGTGCTCATGCCTCAAATAAGTGTTGATGCCTGATCCCTTTTTTAAACGCTGGCTACCAAGCGGGCTCTGCCATGTAGAAAGCGTTCTAATCACACAGGGAGGTTGAGACGAGCTTGGGAACACAGTGAGGCTGAGAGCGGGACAAGCGTGGGGGTGCAGTGGAGTGGCTGTGCATGAGGCCGGTGCATTTGTGGCTGCCGGTGTAGCAGCACAGTACTTGTCACTGCATCCAGATGCCACGCCTGCTCAGGTGAAGGACGCGTTGATCGCCATGTCCACCAAGGATGTCCTACTGGGCCTTCAGGTAACCTTTTGCTTGCCCTAATCTTTCTTGTCTTTGTCCGTGCATAGGAGCGGGTGAGCATCTTTGACGTCTCCAAGAGCGAATGGCTTAGTCTAAACGGCTGCATACCATTTTCGCTCATCCAACGGGCAGCTCGGGAACGAATATTGCTATCTGTAGGGAGAAGGTCGCTCCCAGAAGTATCTACAAGCTCTTCTAACCCCACTCCTGCATGAGAGTTCACACGAGCCATGCTTGGATTGTAGGGCTTAGCACCAAATCGGCTGCTGTACACTGACTTGCCAGCGCGGCAAGTTTTGGCCTCTGGCACTGGGGGCGGGAGCTCTCTTTCAGGAGGCGCAATTGCCGGCATCGTCATTGGGGCCGTTGCTTTTGCGATCCTGTCGGCAGGTGGGTGGTGACGTCCCGTCTTGACGTTGTCGAGTTCTGAAAAGCTCGTCCCCTTGTCCATCGCTCATGGCCTAACCACCGCTTGGTTGCCTAGAGGTGTTTCATGAATCCAGCATTCCTCTGAGTCTCAGTATGACCCTGGTGCAGCTCGAGTCATTCTTTCTGTTATGAACATTTGCACCTGGGGATTTCTCTGGTATCAAGTCCCTGCATGGGCATTCTCCCCAACATTTTCACCTATTCAGGCACAGATATACTTAAATGTGGTTTTTAGTTTGGTTTACAGTTCTCTGTGGATCAGCCAGGCGTTTCATTCAGGGTCTGCAATGGCACACAAGAACATGGAGTTCTTTGAGTTTTGTGCAGGAAAGCGGGGCGGGGAAGAGCTAGATTACACAACACGAAAGAGCTGAAAGTTGATCGTGGGGAAAGGGGGGTGGGGGGAAGACGGGGAGATCAAGGTTTGAGGGAAGGGGGTTGGGGGGAAAGGGGAGGGCAGACCCAACGCGGCAATCAACAATGAAAAGTGGGAGGATTGCTCAACTCCATCCATACTACAAAGTGCGCATGATTGTCACGAACAGCCTGTCAATATCTGCTTCAATCCCACGACGTAGGCCAGCCGCTGATCAGGTGCTTGAGCCTCATGAGGTGCTCGGAGTTGGTGGCGCATGCTCGCAGGCCTGGTGATAGGAGCACTGATAATGGCCAAGAGGAGAAGGCAGGAGCGGCAGGCCCAGCAACAGCAGAAGCTTCTGGAGGCGGACATGGAGAAAGAGCTGGCCAAAGCAGGGCTGCCCCCACTCAAAGAGATTTGGGGAGACCTCAACGACTGGGAGCTTGACCCACGTGATATCAGGTACTGGGCTCACCCCCTCCGTCTCAAAGCAGGAAGCGACATGCAGTCGCTGGTGGAGCATCACCAAACGGAGTTCTATTGCGCTAGTTCGACCGGGTGATTATCAGAAATTAGACCGCTCTTACACAGTCGCTAACTGTTGCTTGAGCCGTGAGATGTGCCTGGTCAGTGTCCATCTTTCGGTCATGTGCAAACGTGATAAGCGGCTAGTTACGTGTAATGGAAGTAAACGAGCCTGGGTCACAAATGGTCTACCGTTTCACATGCAAGGAGATCGGAGGAGGTTGGTATTTTGGTGTACGAGGAGAACAGCCATTAACATGTTACTCAAAGGAAGGTCAGTTTCTCTATAGAGTTTAACATGTAACTGTCCATTGCCAATGTCAGGACAGACGGGAGGTTCCCTCCGAAGACCCACAGACGAGGGGGGTGGGGATTTGGGTGGAGGAGCAAAAGAGGGGTACCCTGGATCAATCCATTCAATCAGTGTTGTGTTGGGCCCTGTGTCCCTTACCGCTTTCCAGGACTGGTGAAACCTTGTTGCGTGGCGCTAATACGTTAACGTTCGGAGATTGATTGCTGAGCAGCTGAGTCCGGGGGACACGTAGGATCAGTAAGAAGCCGGACGGCAGCGAGATTGTGCTAGGACAGGGCAGCTTTGGCCGCGTTGTCCTGGGCAAGCGTGGAGTGCAGGTGCATCTCTATCCACCTGCCCCTCCAGTACTTTTACATTTTAGCTTTTCACATAGTAAGAACTACCAGTATCTTTGAAGGATCGGTTCACACATGCCGTTGGCGGTTTTTCAGACTTCGTTGGGATCATGTTCAAACGTTCATTTCATTGGACGGCCGTTTCAGGTGCTCGACATATTTGAGGCGTTCGTTTTTAGCGGTCCGCTAAGTAGTAAATTTTTATATACCGGTAATAATGACGATCATGTTGATATTAACAGCGGTAGAGAGAATGGTATAATACCGGTAATGATGATGATATTAACAGTGGTAGTGGTAGTGGTAATGGTGGTGGTAGTAGTAGTAGTAGTAGTAGCAGCAGCAGTAGTACTAGTAGTAGTAGTAGTAGTAGTAGTAGTAGTAGTAGTAGTAGTAGTAGTAGTAGTAGTAGTAGTAGTAGTAGTAGTAGTAGTAGTAGTAGTAGTAGTAGTAGTAGTAGTAGTAATGGCGTGGCCTTCTTGTTTCACATGTATCCGTTTGCATATTGATCTCTGTGTTGTGTGGGTGGCTGTTGTAGGATGTTGCCATCAAGGTAACATTAAAGCAGAATGATGAGAGGCTGATGCAGAACTTCGTTCGTGAAATCGCCATCATGCGGTACCTCAGCCGTGACCGTAACATCGTCCAGGTTTGCTCCTACTCCCCCTTGTTGGTCTTGTTGTTGTTGTTTTTTGTTTTTTTGTTTTTTTTTTCACTTGTTTTACCACCCCTGATATGCACGCAACTTAAATTCCCCTCTGACTGCTCGATCGGCAAACTCTGGTGCACCCATTGGCACATAAGCCCTCAGGTGCATTGCTCACTCTCATTGTCCTCCTCACAGCATTATTTCAGTCTCCTTTTTCACGATGCTCAAAAGAGAAGTCTTTATCTTGACTTTCCCACGCAACATAGTTATGACATTGTCTAGATACATTGTGGCTTCCTGCTGTCATTGTTGTTTTCGCTATCTCCCGAGAAAGATTTAGCGGGCCCGGCCCCTAAACCTTTCAAACACCAAGCAAGCATAGACCCTCACACCATGCATCTGACTGTTCAAACTGGAAAGCGATCAGCAATTCATTTTCAAATAATTGAGGGGTCACTGGGTTGACAAATGGTCGGCGACATGTACTGAGCACTACTCCCAATACCTCGAAAGCAAACTACGGCGTGGGGTACCGCTCGAGAATTGTCGCCGTTTAAACAAGAAGAAATTTCTTGGCTCTATGGACAATGCATTCCATCCTGTTGCAACTGGCTGGCCTTTCTATAACACTCTTTGACACTGCAATGAAGAGCAGTCCATGGGCTGCTCTTCATTGGAGTGCCAAGAAGTGTACGTGCTGTAAAAACGTTGTATATGACAAGTACTATATAAAAACCTTGTATTTTAATTACTAACTTTTTGCGGCATGATTGGCAATTGACAATGGCGTTAAATGATATCAGAATGATAAAGAGGAGCAATATTGGATAGCAGAATAGTATTAATAGTTTTTGCTTAGTTTGGCCACGGAGCTGAGGGAGAGTCTCTGGGTTACAGTTCTATGGAGCGGTGGTGAGGCCCCCCCACGAGCTATGGCTTGTTTTGGAGTACATGGCGGGAGGAGATCTGCGGGAGGCACTCAACCGTGACAGAGAGGGCAACCTCCGTTGGTACCAGCAAGGAAAGCGCATTTTACTAGACGTGGCATGTGGCCTTGCATTTTGCCACGGTCAGCGCAATGGCCCCATTGTACACAGGTGGGAGTCTATAGCCTATCTAGGCTCATCACCCTCAGGGATTCAATGAATCTTTGGTGGCCGTTCGCGTCCGAACATTTTGGTCCTGGTCCTGTGTAACCTCTCGCCTCACACATCTCATGGTATATTTGTACAGGAAGGAGACCCGTGCAGGCCATAGAGGCACCAGTTGGGATGGACGCTTCCACATGTGAGCGGCTCAGCTATATGTACACCTTTCCACTGATGCATATGCGCACGAAAGCTGGCTTTATCATGTCCTTCAGCTCTGTATTGCAGGGTTGTTGCATACATAAAAGATCATTAGACAAGCTTTGCTAAAATTTTGCTGTGGAATCTTCTTTGGGGTTAAACCAAAATAATTTAGGTAAGGCTTTGCGAGCAGTGACACAGTGCTTGTCGATTGTCGGGGAGAAAGGGGGAAAGGGTGGGGATGATTGCCAGCTCTAGACATATTTGAATTGATTCGCAGTTTGAATACCTTCAGGGACCTGAAGAGCAAGAACATTCTCCTCAGCAAGGAAGGAGTTGCCAAAATAAGTGACATGGGCCTCTGTCGCGAAGTGGTGACAACAACTCTTCAGACAAGAACGGAGCAGCCGGTGTATGGGACTTTTGCATGGGCGGTATGCATTCCCCTTCCCTGTCCGATGGAGCATCCTCTGTAATCAAAGAAAGCTGTGTGAAGCTATGTTATGGATGGAATGCTGGTCTGTTGTTGCTGATGCGCTCGCTATAGCTCCCTTTTTGCTAGTTGCAACTCATCACACCTGAATTGGTGTATCTAGTTGCACGATTTCATAGCTCTAGAGCATCTGTTAGCCATCTGCAGTGGCAAAATCACCGAAAGCCATGCCCTTGAGCAGTTTGCTCTGTACGACATTCACCGTTGTGCTGATAGTACTCCATTATTGGCGGAGCACTGTGACGTTGTGACAGAGGAGCGCGACAGCTAGGACTATGACCTAGCACCTTGAGAACTCTTATTAATTCCGCGGAAATACGTAAATACACCATCTCTTGAAGTGGGTTCTAGTGGTTGTCACCTCCAACGCCTGTGTTGGAGAAGTGGTTCTCGAACTCTTTGTTTAAATTGTTGGTGAAAGGAGGGTGTACATGCAGGCACCTGAGCTGCTTCTTGGAGAAAAGTGCGTCCCGCCACTGATGTGCTACCCTTCGCCAGTTACTTCAGTCGACTGTTAGGATCCGTGATTTGCGAAAGGAATCCTTCTTCACAAGCCACGTAACGGTGCCCTTATTACATAGGAATGTTAAAACATTGTATGGAATAGTGTTGGGGTTCTCGCGTGTTTAATCTCTACCAATTTGTGCCCGTGTGCTTTTTTGCTAGGAGTGTTGATGAGGGGTTCACACCGAGCGCTTTTCGTGACCAGCATGGGCAAAATCAGGCGAACAAATTTGTTACTCGTTCTATGAAAAGCAACTGAACTCCAGGGTTTGAGGGGGATTTAGATGTTCTGAGAAGGCGGATATCTATAGCCTTGGCGTTACCATTTGGGTAGGTCCCCCAAACCGTCTTCTTTGTAACGCTTGCATGTGTTCGCAGCTGTGTTTGTCCACTTCAGCTTCCAAGAAAGATTTGTATCTAGGTACTCGTGGAAAGCGGCGAGAGTTGGGGAATACACAATAATGGTTGTGGATTGTTCCTTGATGATATCCTACATTTTCTGCGGGAAGTCTGCGCTTATCACATGATTGTCAGATGATCATCATATCCACTTTTCTGTGACGATGTTTTACATTGACTGCGCCGGGTGCAGGAAGTTTGCACTCAAGAGATGCCTATTCGTGGTTCCCTGAGACCTGTTCAGGTAGGTGGCCCCGGTGTCCGGCGTTCTTTCCTTCGCCCCCAGTTTTTTGTAAGCCAGGTCCAAGGGAAATTCTGATCTTCGGAGTAGCTCGCACATCTAACATCAACATTCTGATACATGTTGGCTTGGGTCGGACACATGACTTCCTAGTAGACTAGTGTTTGCCTTGTTTCTGCACAGGTGCCGGAGGAGTGCCCACCGGAAGTAGCCGAGCTGATAGAGGAGTGCCTCGACCGTTTCCCAGAGAACCGTCCGTCAGCCCAGGAGGTTTTCAGGTGCCGGACAGGCCTTACTTTCATCCGGGTTCCCCCCCCCTCCATCTCTCTCTCTCTCTCTCTCTCTCTCTCTCTCTCTCTCTCTCTCTCTCTCTCTCTCTCTCTCTCTCTCTCTCTCTCTCTCTCTCTCTCTCTCTCTCTCTCTCCTCTCTCTCTCTCTCTCTCTCTCTCTCTCTCTCTCTCTCTCTCCTCTCTCTCTCTCTCTCTCCTCTCTCTCTCTCTCTCTCTCTCCTCTCTCTCTCTCTCTCTCCCCCCCCCCTCTCGATTTACTTGCGAGAATTCTTTTTCAACCCCCCCCCCCCCCGGGGGGGGGCCAACTTGCTCCCCTTCCCTCTCCTTTCGCAACTCGCCCTCCTTTTTCGCACCACCCCCATCTTCCCGGGGGGCCGGGGGGAGGGGGGGGGCGCGGCGGGTGGGGAGGGCCCTCTTCCCTCCCTCTCACTACCCGGCCCACCCCCGTCTCTCTTCCCTCACGTTCCCTACACCGCCCCCCTACACCGCCATCCCCTCACCAAGTCGCTCTATACTCCTTCAGACTTGTTCGCCTCTCCCTGCCTGTAAATGAGCAGTGGAAGGGTGGTATATACTAATAGATTTGCTTCGGGCGCCTTCGGACCTTGTACCTGTGCAACATGGCTCTCCTGTGCCAACTCAGACCGTTTGGAGCTGCCTGGTCTACTGCAGGCGGCTACAGGCGGCGCCTCCCGAGGAGGAGGAAGAGGATCCCAAGCTCCAAACCGTTGATTTCAGCAGCGGTCCCCTGACAAGCGGTCGTTTGACGAGCGCCGATTCTGGGAAAATTGTGTCTGTCGGTATTGGTACCGGTACGGGCTCGTCATCCATATCCGAGGCAGACGGGCCCCGCCGTGATAGTGAGAAGCCAAGCGATTCCTTTCCTGCCGTGCTTTAGACCCCCGAACATATGCTGGGCAAAGTAGGCAACCGCCTGAGCAGCATTCAGCTCCTCTTACCACAAGGAAGCACCGTGAAATCGGTCGTGGGTTTATGGTCTCTGGGCCACGTGCCTGCTGGTTTACAACTCCCTGAGATTACCAGAGGACCAAAACTTCTGCATGAAGAAGTAAGTGTCCTGGGGGATCTTGGGGGGACTTTGTTTTTGGAAGGGCGAGTTTGTTGAAAAGTAACAAGCTTATGAGGTAACTACCCTCCTGTTTGGGGGAGGGATTTGTGTGGGAGATCGCCCATTCGCAAATCCTTGATCCTCTTGAGGGATCGGTCTGGGTAGTACGCCGGTTCCGATAAAGACGGGAGGCGGTCACCGGGTGCTGCGTGATCTTGAACGGCTGTCTTGTGGAGGGTAGCACTATTGCGGTCAAGGGGAAGGTTGCCTCTGGGGCCAATCTGTCTGGGGAGGCAGCTGCGGTAAAGAGAGTCACTTCGGAGGTTTCCAGCCGGGTGCAGCTCCAACTTCAATGGGCAATGTTGATAGCGTGTGCGCGCTCGTCAGCAGGAGACGCTTTGAAGCGAATTTGTGTGCTGACGAAGCCTCCATTCAGGAGCTGCCGGCCTTGATCCCTTGTCTCGGCCCTGCCCCATGTGGAAGATTTAATTGTGTGATTTGGCACTTGTCCAAAGCATGGATGCATCGATATTGCTGGTGCGGGCGATATTGCTCGATATTGATAGCGCGGTTGATACATCCATGGCGGTCATGAAGACCTCATCTAATGCAGTTTCGCAAGTTGCTGTCACTTAGCTGTCAGCATGGATTGCGCGGTGCTTGACGCCACGAAGTGCATATGAATTATCTTACTCCCCACCCATTGACGGGCCACATGTAGGTACAGTCGTCCCCAAACACATGTAGACGTACTTATATGTCTAGTCCGTATGCGGCCTGTCTCAACATAGGGCAGAATATGGCCATGCCGGAAGGTCGCTTTGGCACGTGGTGGAGGCCCCTCGGAGTAGAAGAGGGGGGCCAGACAACATGCCGGGAAGGCATGTGGGCTGTGTGAGGCAGCTATACAGCTGTCAAGCGTGGACCACCAACGTTAGGGCCCGTTTTGCAGTTTCTGTGAAACCCAATTGGAGTGTGATTTCATAGCAGCAGAAGACGCAGAGTGCAGACCTAAGGCCTGTACGTACGTTGGATTTTGGCGGTACGAAGGCGGAGACGAACTCCAGGAGAGAGGGACACTGGATATCCGGAAAAAGGAGGGTGCGGGAGGGAGGAGGAGGTTCCTCAAGGCGTCGGGCCGACGTCGCCGTTCCCTGTGGCACCTGCTCATGAGCTCGACCCGCTCTTGATATAATATCGAGCTGGATGTAACATGTATGAATCATACATGTTACATAACATGTAACGTACTATGATCGATGCATGCTACCTATGTAACATGCTATGATTTGTTTGGGGTGGTGCGGCCTTTACATATGCAGCACTACAGCGATATATCTCCTGGTCAGATTGCACATGTACACGTGTGCACGAGCCGTAGCAGTGCGCCCTAGGAGAAAGTTCGGCTTCTGCTCTAACCGCCACCTACGGGGAAACAATGGATGTGCCATGCTGTGTCTCTAGCTCGAGTTCAATAGTCGTGCCGTCCTTCCGTGCAGTACAGCGCTATACCAGCTGAGCTTGCCAGGTGCGTAGAAAAGGGTTTAGAAAAAAGTGGGAAGTGTGCATGACCCGACACAAACCGTTTAGATGTCCAGTACAGGAGACGGGGCACATGCGAAGGACATGTGTGGCACACTATCGGGCGTGTAAAGTTGGACACCGGATGTCGGATGAGACATTTCTCACTGACCCGACGATCCTGTCATGAAATGGCGTGTGGCTGTGCTTATGTACATGTGTGGCCAATCGGCAATTGATTTGGTTTTATGATGCAATACTCGTGGAAATAAGATGCAAGCGCGAGGAGACATTTTACAGCTCGGAATAGAGTGAAATTGGTATTTGTACCGCTTTATCCCATTGAAGACTATGACTTCAGACCCGGCATAACCTTTTGCCCTGCGCCTCCTGGTTTCTGGTCCCTTCCAAGGCCAATTAGGACCCGCAGGAAGTCTCACCTATTGAGAAGCTGCCCTAAGGTGGCAGTAGCTTCAGTAGCTTAGGGGAGGCCTAGTTAGTTGAAGTTAAGTCCCTCCTTGGAGCTTTACGCATTGAGGAGACCCGGAGGTTGGGCAAGTTTGACCAGAAGGCAAAGCGTCCGCGACCTGTTTTAATACGTTTTGGCAGCATTGCAGATACGCATGCCGCATTCAAGAAGTCAAAATTATAGCGGCAGAACTTCACCATCGACGATGACTCAACAACCAAAAAGCGAGGGAGGGCTGCATTGCTGCCTCATGCATTAGCACTCACGAACGACGGATGGACGACTTTTTGGAGGGGGGACATTCTTTTTAAAGTCAAAGGAAAGGGGCCACCCATCAAGGTGATCCCTGGGCAACAAGCAAGCACATCTTCTTTAGCCCCCATGAACATCGCATAAGAGTTGTTGGCCAGGTCAAGTTGTCCATATTATCCTGGAATATCAACGGTCTGTCAGACTCCAAGATTTTCTTACATTCGTTAGATATGTGTTTTCAACAATTTGATTTGATTTTATTGCAAGAAACAAGATGCACTCATGTGGACCCCAATATTCTACCAGGGTTTAAAATCTTTACCACGCCTTCAGAGTTGTCATCTAGTAAAAGGGGTTACGGGCTTATTGTTGCTGTTAAAGAAACAACATTGGTTGGGGGCCAGTTGTGCTCACATACATCGTCTTCGTTATGGGCGTGTTTACGGTTTCGGGGGGATATATATCCTCCTATTTATATTGGGAATGTGTACATACCGCCAATTGGATCTCCGTTATTAAGCGCGAATGACCTTGAAAGAAAGAAAGAAAGAAAGAAAGAAAGAAAGAAAGAAAAGAGTTACATCAATCCAGCCCAGAGGGCATGATGAGATGCAGACGGATAATCCAACGGTATGTGAGAACCTAGTTGGAATAATACTATGCTATAACACGGATAACAATACTGATAACTGTATAATGGAGAATGGCCAAGTCACCGCCGCTGAAACGCTTGACGGGCCTGGAATGCATCAAAGATAAAATTAACAACCGCAACCTGATCCTCTTGCCAAATGAAGTTATGTAGGGACCAGAGGGACCAGAACAAATGTGGGTAGCGGTCCCGAACCTGAGGAAGTGCGGGGCAATGAAACACAAAATGATGCTCATCCCCCACCGCTATGCTACACATGTCACATAAACGCTGTGAACGGGGGATATGGGTGCGTCTTCTCACATCAATAGGTAAGTCATGGACTACAAGACGAACTGAAAATGCCGAACATGCTTAATACTGACTGGAAAAGACAACAGTATTTCACGTTGAATCACCCTTGTTCGGGCGAACCATCTAAGATAAGTGCATAACTGGGGGTCCTTAGGTGCTAATCTAGGAGATATGTGCAATCCCTCATCCGAGAGCCGCTGGGCACTAGTGAGTATTGCCCTGAAAGTCTCCATGTCCACCTCATGAGGGCTACGACAATCCACCGGATAGGGGTACCCAAGTTTTCTCAAGGCACTCATGAAACTGCATGCCCAAGTTGGACTATGTGTCGTGAGTCAGGACTCGTGACCCCATAATAGCGTGAGTCCCTAAGAATACTCGCATACATGTGATCTTCTGGGAGGTCACAAAGAGAATTCCAAAACGTTGCCATGCGCTTCAACCATGGATGTCGAAGTGGCCGGATGCCTAGCTCACAAAGAAGGACATCTGTTCCAGCCGTGCGCCGGACCCCAATGATCATGCGCAGCACACCGAGAAAGTCATTTTCCATGTTTTTCACCGAAGCCCCACACAAGGGCTTAGGGAAAGTGTGCACACCCCAAATTTCGTATTCGTATGGCACGGTGGGGACAACACATGTTAAAAAGAGCCGGATAAGGATCCCAATTGAGACCGCACAATCAAGGTTACCATATCGCTGTTGTATTCAGGACCACGCCCCCCACATCTTCCTTCGTAAATGACCAAATGTTTCACCCACACCTGCCACTGAAGAAATGACGATCCCTAGGTGGCGACACTATGTAACCACTTTTAGGGGCGCCCCTCATATGTGCATGGTTGACTAGCAAGGTCTATTGCCCCCTTAAGGGACACCATTGCGAGGCACTTACTATCTTGTATTTCCATAAGGGTCAATGCACACCATTCTGCCGGAGCCTGTACTAGACACTGCATTTCCATCCATGTGGTGGCCAGTAACTTGAGATCATCTGCATACCATAGAATGGGTACGTGCCGTCCACCTCGAGGTTTGGGACCCGTGTTTGGACACCGTGCCCCAATAAATCGTATTAGACCATCTGAAAATACCCCGAATAAAGTGGGACTTAAAGGTGATCCCTGTGTGATGCCTGCACGAGGTTTATTCCATTCCCCATAAGTACCCCCTACCGATAGTGTAACGTCCGCATCCTCATAGAGTGATTTGATTGCCTCTAAGAATATACTATTAACCCCCACACGACGCAAAGCCTCCCCAAGAAGCTCTCGAGGGACCCTATCATATGCTTTAAAGAGGTTTAACTTACATAATAGGAGTGGACTTTTTGGAGTTGCCCTGTCTATGAAATGTTGGAGGGCAAAGAGCTGGTGCAGGGTGGGGAACCCTGGGCGAAACCCGACTTGTGCTTAACATATGTACTTTAGACTTTCAAGGTGTTCCACAAGTCTTTCGTTGAGAAGGGTGGCATATAAGCGCACAACCGGTTCCGGTACAGCTATGGGGCGAGAGTTTGTCGGATCTAAAACACTCTTTCCACTATACTTCAAAACAAGAGTTGCTTTTAACACGTTGTGCCCCCTAGGAATGTTACCAGCGAAGAACTTACGATTCAACACGGCTGATAACGTGGGTGCCAGAAGATGTGGATTCAATGTACCGTCTGACTCCAAGGGCCTTCGAGCTTTTTGAAGCAGCTCAGCAAGGTGTCCTTCGAACCCATAGCTCCTCCCATCTTTGAATTTCATTAAGCCTTGTTCCACCTCCACAATTGTAAATGGCTGATCGGAGATTTTCCCCCTATCATTTACCATTGAGTAAGCTACCGGTGACAATATGGTATGGTCTATGATATCACGCGATGGTCCAACTCCTATTAAGTTCTCCATAAATGTGCCTCATGCACCATGTGACAGTAGTGGGACCGGTAACCCTACAGGTGATCCCCGGAACAACTGCCAAAATCGACGGGGGTTGACATGAAACATATTCAACCTTTCTTGCAACTGGGCCAATAGCCAAGCACGTTTTTGAGAACGTACATATGAGTGATATTTGCGTTCCAATAGCCGCACCTCTTCAAATTGATACCCATATTGCCGACCTGCTCTCCTCCACTCCCTTCTTAATCGTTGACATTCTTCATTAAAGAAGGGCTTTCGTAATCAACCTTGACCCTTATGCCGTACGCGTAATGGCATGCCTGCCTCAATTACAGCATTCTTCACCACTGCTGAGAGACCATCTAATGCTTGTGCCAAATTGCCTTCATTAGCCATGTGAATGCATTGATTTAACCTTGCCTTAGCTCGTTCTAAACTTTCAACATACGGAATTCTTAACCCCTTTGCGGATCAATGGACCGAATAACCCTCCTGGAATGCCCAGCTTGGTGTACATGAGTGGGCTCGGACATTGCTAGAGATAACTTTGTAGCTATTGGGAAGTGGTCCGATCCTCTCACCTCTGATTGCACTTCCATTGATTGAATGCACGGCTAAAGTGCATTGGAAACTAAAACGTGGTCGGGCCTCGTCAGGGAGGACCGTTGCGTGGCCTTATGGGTTGCTGCCATATCCAAGTCCCCCACCACCTTCCCAATGCAGATTGACAAGTTTGTCTCTGCCGCCAGCTTCACCATAAGCTTCCCCCCACGATTTTGGCCCACATGTGTCCCTTGCCCAGGTGGTGTAAATGATGACGCATATTCCACATGGCCATTAAAATCCCCACCCATGAAAATATGACTAATATCCCCTTCTAATTCATGGATCTTTCCAGACAGGTCCCCCAACCTCCAATCAAGGTCATTCGCGCTTAACAATGGAGATCCACTTGGCGGTATGTACACATTGCTAATATAAATAGGAGGATGGATATCCCCCCGAAACCGTAAACACACCCATAACGAAGACGATGTATGTGAGCACAACTGGGCCCCAACCAATGTTTCTTTAACAACAACAATAAGCCCGTAACCCCTCTTATTAGATGAGAACTCTGAAGGCGTGTTAAAGATTTTAAACTCTGGTAGAATATTAGGGTCCATGAGTGCATCTTGTTTCTTATAATAAAATCAAATCAAATCAAATGGTTCAAAACACATATCTAACGAAAGTAAGAAAATCTTAGCTAATGTAAGAAAATTTATAGAGTCAGAAGACCGTTGATATTCTAGGATAATATGGACAAATTGACCTGGCCAACAACTTCCTATGCGCTGTTCATGGGGGCTGAAGAAGATGTGCTTGCTTGGTGCCCAGGGATCACCTTGATGGGTGGCCCCTTTTCTTTGACTTTGAAAAGAATGTCCCCCCTCCAAAAAGTCGTCCATCCGTCGTTCGTAAGTGCCAATGCATGGGGCAGCATTGCTCCACTCCCCGCTCGTTGTTTGGTGGTCAAGTCGTCGTCCATGGTGATTTCAAAGTTCTGCCGCAATAATTTAGACATCTTAAATGCGGCGTGCTTTTCTGCAATGCTTGCAAAACGTATTAGAACAGGTCGCGGACGCTTTACCTCGTTGTCAAACTTGCCCAACCTCCGAGTCTCCTCAATGCGTAAAGCTCCAAAGAGGGACTTAACTACAGTTATCTTAACTACAGTAACCTCCGAGTCTCCTCCACTCCAAAAAGGAGGGCGTTTGGAGACTTTATGGTTTCTCTAGAGCATCATTTTGGATTCCAGCGTTACAAGCTTGTTAACGACCAATTCATCCCGCGCCCTCATGGTTTCCTCAACTGTAGCTTGATTAGAAGCTATTTGCGCGTGAATTATCGGTTGAAGCGCCTCCAAAACATTTTTGGTGATCGTTGGTGTGGCGGCTGCTATCAGATCGTCTCGAGGGTCGGTCATAAACTTCGCACATTCTGTCCGAACCATTGCAGGAAAGGTACTATGAATATTATTTGTTGCCTTCATAAGATCCTTTACTGTTAATTCTTCTTCTGTCTGTGACGGCCCCAGTTGTGATCGATCTATACGGGTCCGCTTTGTGCCTTGCTCAATAACATCTGAGACAATATCAGGGCCCTTAGGACTACCAAAGAGAGTTAGCATTATTGCGAGACTATTGCGATGTTGAGGATCTTCCAATCATCTTCCTACGGCACGCCCTGCACGATGACAACGATGGGGCAAACTCACCGGGTGGGATTTGCGCCAAAGACACCCTATGAAAGATACCAAACATCGATGGGCACAATAATATATTTGCCCGATAGTAGCAACATATGTCTCTGGCTTGTGGCAAGATTAGCAACAACAGGCCCCTTCCTTGCATGCTGACATATGAACATGACTTTGACATGGCGTGCCTCCACGTGGGAGTGCACAATCACCCTCTGAAATTTCTTGAAGCTGTGGTAAGCATAGCACAGCTTTCAGAGGGTTAAGAGTCACTCCCAAGACGAGGCACGCTGGGTCAAAGTGTTGGTCATATGCATGCTTGCAAGAGGCTTCTGTTTCTTTATCTTGCCACACGCCTAAGGCGTCCATCACTGAAGTCTTGGTACAGGCGGGTTTCAATGGCGGGTTTCAATAGCCTGCGGCTTCGTGATCCCTCAAGCCGCAGGACATGGAGAATTCGAAACGCCGGTACAAAATGGGTAAGGATCTCGCAAAGGAGGAACTTGCAGTTGTACCCGAGCATCATATGATCATGCCCGGTAACATCATACTTTGGATGGTTTGGATGCATGTATGAACGATGTATGAATGATGGTGAAGCATGGATGCTTTGGATGGTTTTCATTTCCCAGTCGGCACACCGATTGGGAAATGGCACATTCACTTATTGTACAAACACAATCTTTGCAACATCTGCGGCCGTCTTGTACCCTAGATCCGTGTGCTTCAGATCTTTTAAACATATAGCCAGTCCATACCAGCGGAAGGAGAAACCTTATCAGGGCTATGCAAAGTTCAATTCCCTTGACCAGCGCTAGCCTTCCAAACGACCCCAAGATCTTCCAAACGACCCCGTCTAGACGTCTGCCCTGTGGCCAAAAATCATGAGCACTAGCTAGACTACAGTTGCAGCACATAAGAAAGAAGTCTGCATCACTCCGTCCCAGGAGCTACCAATTTATATTAATCAACTCAAACAATATTGATGTCTCAGGAGAACCACCTCAGTCTCACGCACGGTCACAGGCCTGCGGCAACACGGTCCATTTTGTAGGTCTCTTAAATGTTTTACAAACAACGAGCCCAGGACCCAGAGCCTCTCCTGTGAAGCCCCTTAAACCCCCGAAGCCTTAACAGCTTCGTCCCACCCTGTCTGTGAACCCCAAGGCCAACCTTGGAAGGCGTCCTTAAGGGCCCCACCTCTGAACCTGCTACCACACCTTTGACCACCCACTATTCATCGAGGGCCCAATGTCAAAGAGCCAAAACAACAGGAATAGATCACATTTACAGGAATAACGAATATTATAAGAGGAATGATGAATACTTTCGAAGCAATGACTATTTGGAGTCCTTGCTTCTACAATATAAAGAATGATGCACTGATGGCAGTCCTTGCTTCCTCTTGAGGCACCGACAGTAATTGAAAACATACTTGGGAGATGTTCCGGCATGACTCCTGGTACAAACAGTCACCGCCTCGTTTGACACGGCGAGGGGGGCGGCAAGCCTCCCCGGAGATCCCCTGACGAGGCTAAAAGGAGAGGGAGGGAGGAAGACTAAGGCTTGTGTGTTAAGCACGCGGCCTTCCTCAGGGTTGCACCGGCCTGGTTCCAATCACCCAGGGCCCTTAATCACGACTGACGACTGCCACAGAGGCACTTGCCTGGCACTGGGAACTCCAACAAGGTATTTGTTTGTGTGGGTTTTCGGCGCAAATTCCTTCCATTCCAGTCGCGGGACAATCCCGGTCATGGCAAATTTTTTGACTGAAATGTGGCCTCGTTTGAACCGTG
>KV908394.1:194111-236611 GCA_002005505.1 Botryococcus braunii
CATATAAATAAGGACGTTAGCCAAGAAAGCCGTATGCTCGACTGCAGGGCACGAAGCTTTATCACGATCTCTTTTGTGAGACCATCTGATCGGTCTCTCAAATGTCCTCACCATGCCGCACCAGCAGCTGTCGTGGTACGACCACTGATAGCTTGACGAACCAATGGGGTGTCAGCAACCCCAAAAATCTCGAAGTCGGCCACCCTCAGCGGTCTTTTCAGGTTCCGGAAGACAAATTACTATTTTTAACCAGAACGATCGGAAGTTGCCAATCGGACGACATGTGCTGGCACGTGGAAGTCCGATGTAGCATTCAAAGCCATGGGCAAACTGCTTCATATTCCAGCGGGGTGCTCAATACATCGCGCTGGTCCTTGACTACTGATGGTTATAGCAAAATCCCATACACGTGCTTCTGAAACTGTTTGCTAAGATTGCAAACGGTACCACGCCTCATCCCGGGTGTTATTGTGAAGATGCAGGTGTTAGCAAGCGGCTTCGCGCACATATGCAAGATCGCATGAGTTACTTGATATCTGACACATAAAATTATTGTGCTGTGTTACTTTGGCTTTAAGTTTTACGCGCTGCGTCTCAAAGAGGCCTTCTGGTGCAAGCAATAGAACAAGATGCAGTAGTGTCTGGAGTTCTTTAGTAAATTTCCCTCGAAGAGAGATGCTGCTTCCCTCTTCATTGCCCTCTGAGGTACGGATCTCTTTGCTCGCATTATGTAATGCCCATACCGATAGGCCGTGCATTAACTGTGTTAATATGCAGGTTCTGCAGTTTCTGCCGACCGATGCCAACGAGCAACTGCATCTTGCTCATCGAATAACACTTCATGCATACAACCAAAAGGTAAGCACATGGATTGTAACACACAGGTCCATGACACAGGGCTGCAAAAATTGTAATTGTTGGGGGTTGGGGTTGGGGTTTACAGGTGTCAAGCTTGGAGGCAGAGATCACTGAACTTCGGGAACTACTCGGTCAGAAATCCAGTCTCGTGAATTCTTTGGAAGCCCGACTTGGTGCCTGTCAATCAGATCTTTATAAGGCAGAGGAACGGGTAGGCCAGTCCTCAAAATATCGTTGAACTCCTGAATTGCTCAGACGGTGGGTCCTTCAGCGAATAAGCACAATGATTGCCTGGGAGTGCCAGAGGTCAGCGAGAAGCTTCCTCCAGCAAGTGCGCTCATACATAAGGTTTAGTGGTGTGGGACAGGTCAAAGAGCAGGTTGAAGTCCACCGCCGGTTGAGCCTGGAGAATGCTGAGCTGGGCACAACAGTTCGAAAGTTGCAGCGAAGCTTATCCCGGGTGGAAGCGTTCAAGAAGAATCTATTACACACACTGCAGGCGGATGAGGTGCGGTCTGTGGCCACCTCTCCTGAATGGTTCTGACTTTCAGTTTGAGGAAGAGGCAGGCGCTCCAGACTGCCCATGCTGGTGAAGCAATCTTTGTGGCAGACATGACCCATGCTGCTTGTTTCCACAACCACATACATGCAATCACAACATTGCCATAAAGAAGTATTAATACCTTTGAGAAGAAACTGGCAAAGGTGAATTATGTAGAAGTAAAATGGGATCATGTGTTCAGAAACATTACTGTTGGCTTTTCAAGATCTCCGTGTGGTTGGTCTTTATAGCAGGGGCGATATTTGGGGAGTCTTTAACCATAGGCTTCAAGGCATAGAGACGCTCTCAGGTACAGGATGATGCCACACAGCCAGCGATGATATACTTCACACCGTATTGTTATATGTTATTCTAAAAACCATTGGTGTTTTCATAAATGTTTTCCTCATCGTCACACTACCAGATAAATCTGAAGTACAGTGTAAAGGAGGCTTTGCAATAGGCTTCTGAACCTGATCAGTGCTCGGGAGGCACCTATGCAGATAGTGAAGGCAGACGGGAAAGGAGGGAGGGAGACAAGGGAAAGGGAGGGAAGGAAAAAAGTGGTGGGACAAGTGGGGTGTGGGCCAAAAGTAGGGAGGGTAAGTGTAAAGACGTTTGGAAGAGGTCATGGAATAAGGAGACGAAAAGTGGCGTGGGATGATTAGAAATTGTTACGAGGAAAACGAGGGATTACGGAGGAAAGAAAGAATTAGTAGAAGTGGGGAGGAGAAGGGGGGAGATTATTAGCCCTGTAGGTCAGACAATGCCTGTACAGGAGGATTGTTTACTCAGAGGCTCTAGGTCTTGTAACAGTCGCCACTCGTGCACAGGGAAAGCCTCTTGATGAAGGGCTGGAGGACCGCTTCTCATTCAGCCTCGGAGACACCAGTTATGAAAGGCACCGGGCCTCCACGCACCATGCCTCTTTCGAAAAACCCACCATTCCCAGAGGTATGCATGCGGTATTGGGAGTGGCAAATTGTTGGCTGACAATTTTCAGGCTGTTAATGAACAGGACTGATAGGAGGCTTATGTTGTGCTTTAACAATTAGGTAAATACTCAACATGGAGTCAGTAAGCATTGAACACCAGAAAAGGCAAGATAATAAGTTATTAGGGGAAATAAATTCCATCAAATCGAAAAAGTCATGACTTGTAAGTTTGGGGTTTGAGCTGTAAAGAGTGTCGTTAACAGGCCGATCCTAAATTGATAAACACTCACCCACACTCACAGCAAGTCTTACCTGAAGAATTGTTGGTTAACTTGCAAGCTTACCCTAAAGCTCTGGAAGACAACTGCTGTCGATTTCATGTCCAGTAAGATTCGATTTTGATTTTGAACGACTCCTCTGCAGTTTATCTTGCAGAGTGAATACATCTATTATTAGAATTCCTATAGTATTGTGACAATCACGACAATAACTTCATGTATTGGAACTGCTCCTACTGTGTGTACAGTAAGGATGTGGAAGACCTTCCCGAAATACTGACTTGGTCAGGGAGTATATTGTGTTACCCTATGCAGTTGGGGGTGCAGTAGAGGCTCAGCATCGGATAGAAATGTACAATGACCGGGACGAAAAAGAAGATCTCAGGGCTTCCGCATTGAGAAGTGTAGACGAACCCCACCCTGTCCAGCTAGAAGGAAAAGAGCTGTTCCGCATCGCCCGGTGAGCTCCTTCACCTCTCCCACAAAGAGAGGGAGAGGTAGAGAGGAGGGGGGGTGAGCAAGGGATGGGAGGGAGGGAGGGAGGGGGAGAGAGAGTAAACCCGGGCGGGGGGGGAGATAGGGAGAGATTGGAACGAGGGAGGGAAGGGGGGAGAGGGAGGGGGGAGGCGAAAGAGAGAGAGGGGGGGGAGAGAGAGAGAGAGGGAGAGAGAGAGAGAGAGAGAGAGAGAGAGAGAGAGAGAGAGAGAGAGAGAGAGAGAGAGAGAGAGAGAGAGAGCTAGAGAGAGAGAGAGAGAGAGAGAGAGAGAGAGAGAGAGAGAGAGAGAGAGAGAGAGAGAGAGAGAGAGAGAGAGAGAGATATGCGACTTGGAATAAAGTTTGGCTCTTGAGGAAGGATAAGGGTGATTGGTGCACTCTTAAAGGAACAGAGTGCGTTTTGCTTGAGGACTAAGCTGTATGATTTGGCTGAGGTAACACGGTATTATTTGAGGGAGAATAAGGGCAGTCCCCCTTTATGCACAGTGCGGTGTCCGATACAAGAGGCTAGACCATGGTTTTGTGTGTTGGTGTGTGTGGCCCTGGGGTTGTATATGTTTGTGTTATGTGCGTATGCCGGCGTGTGTGTGTGTGTGTGTGTGTGTGTGCGTGTGTGTGTGTGTGTGTGTGTGTGTGTGTGTGTGTGTGTGTGTGTGTGTGTGTGTGTGTGTGTTGGGGAGGGGGGGTCCTCCAGCCGCTCTAAGGGAACATCGGTGTGCACAGGACGCGACTGACAGCAGCCAGCTTCGCAGACTTCCTGGCCAACATCAAGCTGTTGAATAATGGGCAGCAGAACAGGGACCAAACGCTTCAGGCTGCAAAAGCCATCTTTGGACCCTCTAACCAGGATTTGTATGGTGGGCACCCTACCTTTGCATCTCTGGGCTGGGGCTGGAATGTTGACTGTGAGGCAGAGTTGTTGTTTCAAAGGGCCCCGTGCGTGGGCGCGCGCGTGCGTGCGTGTGTGTGTGCGTGCGTGCGTGCGTGCTTGCGTGCGTGTGTGTGTGTGTGTGTGTCTCTGTGTGTGTGTCTGTGTGAGTGTGTGTGTGTCTGTGTGAGTGTGTGTGTGTGTGTGTGTGTGTGTGTGTGTGTGTGTGTGTGTGTGTGTGTGTGTGTGCGCGCGCGCGCGTGTGTGTGCGTGAAGGGAGGAGGGTCTTTCTTTACCACACCCCCCGGCTTTTCTCTCTGTCAAATTGTTTTCCGTCTCCAGGTCAGTGGTGCACACTTGCATCTGGGTGAAAGATAATTCCAAGAGTCTGTGGGAACGGTTGTGTGGGAGATGCCAACGGAATATCCGTCACGGACAGGTTCGTTCGAAAAGCTGCTGATGCGCCACACGTCCACGGTCAAAGCTTGATAGCACCAAGCCGGGAGGCCACACATGGCTCGAGCCTTGATGGAGCCAGGCTGGGCCAGAAGTCTGCCCTGCCGTGATGCTTGAAGGTTGGATCTCACATAATGGCTGGTCGGCCCGGGTGAGATAGCTTAAAATAGCACTGTTGGAAACAACACCATTGGAAGCATTGTCCACAGGCATCTGACTGCCCACGAGTTCCTCCAATGCGACCCAAGACGCGGCGCAATTCCTTGCTTTCCAACAACCTTTCTCAAGAACAGAACCCAAACATGTCTTGCTGATTCTTTTGGGGATGTGGGATCATTCCGGCCGGAGTTCACCGCTGAGATGTGGCTCACCGCTCACAGTTGTACATCTGCCAACCAAGCCACCGGCAGACCATATTTTTCTCTGCTGAATCTGGCTTTGACAGGCTTTGAGTGCGCAAGAGAAAAGCGCCTGGTGCTGCACATGGCGATTCGGCAGGCACATCGGCGTACAGCCATGCCGGAGCCGGGTCCAGGGCAGATTGCAGCCAAACGATAAGTGGTTCTTTTCATAATATCTACGCGTGTGCTGGGTCGTGCACACTTTACACTTTCTCTAACAAGTGACGTACTAAGTGAAATAGCCTGGCGGGTGTAGTGGCCTGCTTATGATCCTGTTCTTGCAGCTAGTAGTCCTCCCAGCACGTCCAGCACGTCTGTGAAACATCCCACGCATGCTTTTGGTCGACTGAGAAACCCTTGCGCCCTATCCAGATTTGGGATAAGGGGTTTTGTGAAGGCCCGGGAATAAGGCCACTATGAAAGGCGAACTGCAAAATCACTGGGAGTGAAACCGCATCAGTGCGTAGTTACAGACCTGTTGTGGCTGCACTGGGTTCTGAAGCCCAGGGGCTCTCACACGCCAGCCCTGGCACTCGCACAAGGGCTGTTGTGCCATCACCACTTACAAGGGCAAGTTAAGAAAATTTGCTGCCCTTTGAATTGATTATCTCAACAATTGATAGACTATTCTCGACTTTTTAGGTTCTCTGGGCTTTCGTCCCCCATTTCTATCGTTTGAGATGGATAATAACCATGTCAAATGTATGTATTGTTTGACGGCAATGTGCATCGTATTTAACAATTGGAAGGGAAATCTGTTGTTTGTCTCGTAGGTGAAATTGAGAGGAGGTTGCAATTCTGAATATTGTTGTACAAGTATGCATCGTTGCGCCGCGCTCGGAAAGGTTGCCGGCCAATTGGCAAAGTCTTTGTTGTTCTTTAGAGAAAAACGCACATGGTACAACTCTTGTGCCAGACTGTAACCGTGTATAATGTAAATTACAACTTCCACTGGATGTTTGTCCACAGCTGTGTAGTTGGAACGGGTTGGTCATGCTGGACACACGACGCTAACTTAATTTCTGTTCCTTTCTTCGAAAGAGTCGGCCATGCTGGATATACGCTATCTCAGTTTCTATCGCTCCTTTGGAGTCGTGTTGCTCTGGGACGGCCTGCATCAAGGTCGATAGCCCTGGACACTACCTTCATGTTGTAGCGCCAAGCAGATTTTTCTGTGAACGTGCTAGTTCGCCATTTTGTGCAACCGGAGATGTTCCACGGAGCTTAAGTTACTCCCACAGATAAGCCAAACTAAATAAAACTCCAGCATATGAGTGCACACATGGTTAGCCAGTGCCTGCTTTAGCCATGCGCAACACCTGATGCCATGTTCATTTGGAGCAGAGAGGCCGTGCCTGCCACAGTACTTGGCAATGCTTGGCCTCATCCCTTCCCTTTGCATGACTGAGGATGGCTTTCAGAAGGTGCGCATGGCATCGCGCTTGGCTCTGCCTCCATCTTGGTGTAGCGCCGTTTGGTGAGGCAGACAGGGCAAGACATTGTACTTCTGTTGCGTTATGATTTTTGTGGTCTAAGCTGCAACAAAGCACGCTGAGCTCCTCAGGAGTGCTTCGTGTCAGACAGTCTGATTTCTATGTAATATATTTTTTTGGGGGGAGGCTGTCTAAAGCGAAATTTTCGGCCCGGTCTGTGTGTGCATGAGACTGCAGTAGGAGGACACCTGTACATGAAAAATCAGCTCTGTACTCGAGATCTTAGCCTTAAAATGCGAACAGGGCTTTGGTCTGATTGAGAGGGCTGCTAGTTTCTGGAAGTAAAGAAGAAGTGTCCAAACCTGCTTCATGATTCCTCTCCCGCTCTGCTTGTATTGCTTGAGTACCATACCACACATAGTGCCGCTGGCATGTTGCTGATCGTCTGCATTTGTAATAGGAAGCAGCCCATACCTCCTGTCGCATTTTGCCACTATGTGTTAATGATGATGCATTTTGTTCTCCCCGTCAGGCAAGCATGAGTGGGAGCGAAGGAAATCAGCAGTTCTCATCGACGTTGTAACGCTTAAAACTAAATGATGTCCTGATGATAGCATCAAGGCTGAATTATGGAGCTTAATTCAACCGTTCTTGAGTAAGCTGCAAAACTAGGTATTGACAGTGCAGCTCTGAGATTTCTGGAGCCCTTTCTGACAGGTATGAAACGAAGGGTCCTATGAAAAGATGTGCCTCACAATGCTGCCTTCGCTTTTCGGGGTTGTAGCCTGACCCCTGGAGTCTACTTCACATGTTTCTGAGCGGTAGTGGTACGTATGGGCTTTAGTGGTTAGCCATTGTACTGTAGTGGTCATCTGTGTCACGCAGAATGTGTCATCAAAGTGGAGCAGTACCGTGATCCGACATACGCCACATGGGTCACGTGCGGGAGGATCGACGATGTGCCAGTATGTCCCTACACGATAAAATTATACATATACGTGCTTGAATGCGAACAGATATTGACTCTGAATCTTTTTTGGAGTATGTGTTGCGTCTCGAAACGGCCTTGTCCTCGCGATATTGTTTGAATTGCGTTCCGGATCCGTAAATAAGGGCGGTACGTGATGGCGCTGGACACCAGCTCTGCAATTGTTGATCCTGCAGCTGCCATGAAGATAGATGAGGTGCGGAACAACAGCGTGTTGTTTTTATGTGCTCCATCATTGTTCGACCGTCTTCCGACTCAGACTTCGGTGTCGCTGCTCTCGCAGGACGGACTCTTAGCGTATCTCAAGCGGCACATTGAAGGCATCAATCATGCCACTATACTTCATGCACGCCAATTTTCCCATGGCCAGTCGAATCCTACGTATTTATTGGAGGTTGTGCCCGCCTCCTGAGCTATAAAAAATATCAGCTGAAGCCAACTGCTGTTGATTTGTGCTTGCTAAACGTGATCCATTCGTCCAGGTAAATGGTTCCCGATTTGTTCTCCGGAAAAAGCCACCAGGGAAGGTTTTGGCATCTGCTCATGCAGTGGACCGGGAGTTCAGGGTGCTTAATGCCCTGTCGAGCACGGATGTCCCGATTCCACGGGCTCTCTGCCTTTGCGAGGACGCATCAGTAATAGGAACACCATTCTATGTAATGCAGCATGTTTCGGTGCGCGGCTCAGAAACTTATCCATCCTGCTTGCCTGATTGACCTTCATTTACTGTTTTGCCAGGGGCGGTCTTTGGGGATCAATCCAGGATGGTATCCCTAAACACATGGCTTTGCTACATCATAATATACATGAATCAACCTCAATCACAATACCTTGTTTAGTCTGCTGCTTTTGGTTTGCCAGAGGAGAGCGGAATTGACAGGAGCACTCGCGGATTTCTCTGGTCAAATGGTTAAGCGAGAAGGGGAGGGGAGGAGGTGCGGTGGACGGGAAGGCAAGTTGAGGCCAGTGGATGCTTCGGAAAGGACAGAGTAAAGGCAGGAAGTGTACGACTGTAGCCTCCAAACTTTCAAGCAGAGTACTTTCGAGCGAGGAGTCAGCTCTCACAAATGCATACCGATACAAGCCTCAAGCATGCGCCTTGCATGGACTTATTTGCAGCGAAGGCTGTGATCCAGAGCAAACTTATGAAGACATCAATACGAGCCAGATCAGCAGGACCCCACCCTGGCCAGCAACCATCCCTGCAGCCGATCGCCAGTGCATCAACCAACAGCAGGCTGAGGCAGAACAGCTTCTGTGAACAGGGCCAAATTCACATGGACGTGGGCCTGCCAGGCATGACGGCGGAAATGCGTACTGCAGTGTACCGCTCTATGGCTGAGACCCTGGCAAAGCTGCATGATGTACAACCCGATGCAGTCGGTCTCGGGGACTATGGGCGCCGATCCGGGTACAGTGCACGCCAGGTCAGATTGCCCTCCCGTCGCACCTTTGACACCTCCCAGGAGGGGGGAAAGGGGCGAAAAACATCAGTGCATGATTTTGGGCCTTTTGTTGAGCTTTTGCCTCTATCTCCTTTCGCCCAACCATAATCGTTTCGCCCAACCATAATCGTTTCGCCCAACCATAATTGTTTCGCCCTACCATAACGTTTCGCCCAACCAAAAGCCAGGGCCATACCTCTTGGCCGAGGGATGGGGCCTGGGGTCCTTGGCTGATGCAAGGGGGAGAGAGGTTCTGAAAGAATGGCAGTGATGAGGGCTTCACTTTGGTCACGCCCCCCCCCCCCCTTCCTCCTCCGCTGAGAGTCGGGGGGGGGGGGGGAGGGTGTTGGGAGAGACACAGAACAGAATAAATGGACTGCCTTGGAGACTGCATGCGGTGAGCGGGAATAGTGTAGTAGAGGACTGGCCCCCTTGGGTAGGGGCATTGGAGGGTGCATTGGGGGGGGGGGGGGTGATGTAATATAGGACTTGCCCCCTTGGGTAGGGGCATTGGAGGGTGCATTGGGGGGGGGGGGGGGTGATGTAATATAGGACTTGCCCCCTTGGGTAGGGGCATTGGAGGGTGCATTCGGGGGGGAGGGGGGTTTGATGTAATATAGGACTTGCCCCCTTGGGTAGGGGCACTGGAGGGTCTGGTGAGGGGGCATCACTATAACATAGGACTTGCCCCTAGTGGGTAGGGGCACTGGAGGGTTCTTACTGTGAAGGGAAATTAAATGTGTCAGGTGGAGGCAGAGCACCACACAGCCCTGCAGGCGTGCGCATGCATGTGGACATCAGGACACACCACAGCAGGTCTGCCCGCTTGCACACTCCGAGGCAGAGAGACAACAAGCAACAAGAATGGGGAAGAGTGGGTGTGTGTGTGTGTGTGTGTGTGTGTGTGTGTGGAGAGAGAGAGAGAGAGAGAGAGAGAGAGAGAGAGAGAGAGAGAGAGAGAGAGAGAGAGAGAGAGAGAGAGAGAGAGAGAGAGAGAGAGAGAGACAGAGAGAGAGAGAGAGAGAGAGAGAGAGAGAGAGAGAGAGAGAGAGAGAGAGAGAGAGAGAGAGACTGAGAGACTCTTCCTTGAGGAACGGCCTGCACTGCAGGTCTGGAGGTAGGCGAAGCAGGACGAGATGTACATCCAAGCAGACCCTGAGGACTTGTCTGTACCGCAGGTCTGGAGGTGGGCGAAGCAGTACAAGGCGCAGCTGCGGGGGCCCCCTCTTAAGGAAATGGTGGAAACCATTGCTTGGCTCGAGAACAACATACCGGCATCCGACGGCGACGCGGCCGCGTCCCGCATTGCTCACGGAGACTTCCGGATGGACAACCTCATTTACTCATCGCAGGAGCCCGACCGTGTTCTTGCAGTACTTGACTGGGAGCTGTCCACCATTGGCCACCCTTTTGCTGACCTGGCATACAATTGCATGCCATACCATCTCCCCTCGGGCTTTCCCGGCCTGCCCGGCCTCCCAGACCCCCTTCCGCCAGGTCAGGGGTTCAATTCCCTGCCAGTCCAATACTTTTCTCTCCTTATGTTTTTTCCCCTTACATACCAGAAGGTCAAGCTCTCTCTGCCACTCCGTACTTTCCAATCCCCGCACCTTCTCCCCTTGTCACCATGAGGCCAGGCTCTTATCTTCTGCCATGTCAAAGGTATTCCATTTCTATTCGATGGGAAACTAACGAGTTCGGTCAGGCTTCTTTGCTCTCCCATTTCAACATTCACTCTCCCTAAAGTTTCTTTACAGTGTTCTTAGCTTACAGGCAGATCTAGTCATCAATGACTGATCATGAGGGGTCATGTATAAAATATGTCTGCTCGTGCATGCACATAGTCCCTTCGGCCTGTCTCAATCCGTCCTTTTGTCCTGCCTCCTGTGTCAACTCAACCTGTTCTGTCGTTCTTCTTCTGCTATCCCGTATCAATCTCTCTCTCTCTCTCTCTCTCTCTCTCTCTCTCTCTCTCTCTCTCTCTCTCTCTCTCTCTCTCTCCCCCTCTCTCTCTCTCTCTCTCTCTCTCTCTCTCTCTCTCTCTCTCTCTCTCTCTCTCTCTCTCTCTCTCTCTCTCTCTCCCCCCCCCTCTCTCTCTCCCCCCCCCTTCTCCCTCTCTCTCTCTCTCTCTCTCTCTCTCTCTCTCTCTCTCTCTCTCTCTCTCTCTCTCTCTCTCTCTCTCTCTCTCTCCCTCTCTCTCTCTCTCTCTCTCTCTCTCTCTCTCTCTCTCTCCCCCTCTCTCTCTCTCTCTCTCTCTCTCTCTCTCTAACAACCGGACACCCCCCCCCCCCCCAAATTGGCGTTCTGTAGACGATCCCCTTCCTGCCGCGATCGCTACACTTAACTCACCCTCCCTCTGCCAACGACGCTATTTCACCCTCTCCTTTGCCATTGTTACATGGCTGCCTCGCCCCTTTGGACCCCACGAGCTCCCTTCCCGCCGCTGCCATCCCTGCGTCTGTTCTCTCAACCTCTTCTTCCCATGTCACCGCACCTCATCGTTGTGTGCGTGCGTGCGTGTGAGCGTGCGAGTGCGTGCGTGCGTGCGTGCGTGCGTGTGTGTGTGTGTGTGTGTGTGTGTGTGTGTGTTTGGGTGTGTGTGTGTGTGTGTGGGTGTGTGTGTGTGTGTGTGTGTGTGTGTGTGTGTGTGTGTGCGCGTGCGTGCGCGTGCGCGCGCGCGTGTTGCTTTCCCGTCCAAAGCAATCCTCGTATGTTGTCATCTGCTTGAGAAGTGGAAGTTGTGGACAGGGATTCCCCTTGAGCAGGAGTACGTGAAGTGGTACTGCGATATGCGCGGTATTGCCGTACCCGATCCCAAGGAGTGGGCCTTTTACCAGGCACTGGGCTTCTTTCGCCTAGCAGCCATTTTGGCTGGCGTGGGCGCCCGAGCCAAAGAAGGCAACGCATCCTCCGCTAAAGCCAGTGCGGTAGATATCCCGACTGGCCTTCTCTTGTTGATATTGACAGACAGTCGTGTCCAAAATTCATGCTTATGCTTTTGTGGGACTAGTCTGGTTGATATTGGCTGTCGGGCGCCCTCCATTATCCTTCCGTGCTTTCTCCTTCTAGGGGCCACTTTCTTTAGTTATTACCTCTTCTTTCGCAACACACACACACACACACACACACACACACACACACACACACACACACACACACACACACACACACACACACACACACACACACACCCAAACCCACACGCGCACGCCTGCACCCTTTACACACATCTTGTAAATGAGCAGGTATGTGCGCAAACCAATACACATGTGCATGTCATCGTTTGTACGCCTGTACACTCACTACATGTAGACCTGAGTTTTACAACATCTGTGTATGTATTCTGCATCTACCCAGGGATAAGCCCTTGCACTTCTTTTTGGCATGCGTACAGTACGTTTCAGATCGAGAGATACTCAGCGTAGAGGTCCAGGATCCACGTTAAAAATGCAACTTTAATGCTGGTTCTTAAAATTGCGTATATTAACGGTTCAGCCGATTCTCTGATGCTCGACTCCATTGTAAGATTCAAAATGTCGGTAAGATTCGCAGCGACGGGGAAATCACGTAGTTCTTTACAAATCGAGTATCGAAAAGAAGAGCTGAAAAGGATTTTTCACTATTCTAGCGTTTAGCAACTTCTTTGAAAAGGTCGTGGGTGTTAGCAGAGCATCAGGAAACCTGAGTGATACCGTACTGGACTGGTGTGTGATTGTTGCGTAATAGCAGGTTGGACAACCTGTGTTGTGGGGATCGGCCCCGGTAATATGCCCTTTCGCGTTGTTAGTTGCTAATTTTTTGTTTTCGGTGCTATCTGCAAATTTGTCGACACCTTACATGGAACGTCGAGCACCTGATCGCTCGCCAACGGGTTGCTTTGGAGCGCAGGTCGGTTCCGACGGAATGGTCCAATTCTTTGCAGAAAGGGCTTTGGATATCATAAAGGCATCTGGAGGCCCTTCCGGGTCATTAAACATGGAAGTCTGCTCTTGCAGCAGTGCCTGTTCCACAGGATGCGCCAGCACAGTCCCTTCAGGTCCGACCTCGGATTTCTTTGGCAATTCCCCGTCATTGTGCACACTAAATGTAAATACAAAGAGGGCGTGTCCTTGCTCCTGCAGCAGGTTCCTTTGAGCTTCTGGGCAACTGCAAACACTGATTTTACTTGGGGTGCTACAGGGTGTATAACTCCTAGCAATTGTGCAGCAGCAGCTCCCTCGGCCGGCCTGAGCCCCTCTCCAAGAGCGCAGGAGCTTCTCACCAGGGTGACTCGCTTCATGGACGAGCATGTCCTCCCAGCAGAGCCAGCTTTTGAAGTAGGTTTCCCTCCCCTTCGAAGCCGCTCCCTTTATTGGGGACGGCAGTGTCTGGAACCACTTCAGGAGTCAGGTCATTCTACTTGCTCTGAACCGTCGTGTGTGTGTGTGTGTGTGTGTGTGTGTGTGTGTGTGTGTGTGTGTGTGTGTGTGTGTGTGTGTGGGTGAGTGTGTGCGTGTGCGTGTGCGTGTGTGTGTGTGAGAGAGAGAGAGAGAGAGAGAGAGAGAGAGAGAGAGAGAGAGAGAGAGAGAGAGAGAGAGAGACGGGTAGAACATTCTCAAAAGAGTTGCACGGGTCCACATATTCCAGAAATTTCTGAGGATGTCAGATCAGCTGCACACTTCGACCGGCCACCCCTCTCCACGTCATGCGGTGCGGTTGGATAGTTTACGGAGCGCTGGAGAGGGAGCTGCAGTGGCAGCTGAAGAGGGGCGGTGGGCCAGAAAAAGGCGGAGCAATCACGCTGATGGCCTTTTTGGAGATTTGAACCCCGGACTGCTTGCAGTGGTGACTGAGTCCTTTGAACACTTCTTCGGGGCGTAGGAGCTGGCCCTTTCAGATCAGAGGTGGACAGTGCACCCCATCATGGAGGAGTTAAAGGCGAAGGCGCGTTCAGAGGGGCTTTGGAACCTGTGGATTTCTGCAAGCATGGCCGAAGAGATCCGCCATTTGCTGCCGTCAAATGCTCGTGGCGAAGACTCCCTGCTTCTGGGGCTTGGCCTCTCTAATCTGGTACGGGCCCATCACTCCGTGATTTGTACTGGGATCTCCAGCAAGGTCACATCTCTCAGTCCGAAATTGGCCACGATCGAGACCATCCCGACCGGAAAGGGAAGGAATTTGTGCCGCGAAGCCACAAAATTCGACCTCGCTGGAGTCCCCCACTATGCTGCAATCGGGCCTTTGAATGGGATGATGCAATCGGGCCTTGAATGGGATGATGCAATAGGGCTTTGAATGGGATGATGCAATCGGGCCTTGAATGCGATGATGCAATCGGGCCTTGAATGGGATGATGCAATAGGGCTTTGAATGGTTTGATGCAATCAGGCCTTTAATGGGATGATGCAATCGGGCCTTGAATGGGATGATGCAATCGGGCCTTGAATGGGATGATGCAATCAGGCCGTGAATGGGATGATGCAATAGGGCTTTGAATGGGATGATGCAATCGGGCCTTGAATGGGATGATGCAATCGGGCTTTGGATGGGATGATGCAATAGGGCTTTGAATGGTTTGATGCAATCAGGCCTTTAATGGGATGATGCAATCGGGCCTTGAATGGGATGATGCAATAGGGCTTTCAATGGGATGATGCAATCAGGCCGTGAATGGGATGATGCAATAGGGCTTTGAATGGGATGATGCAATCGGGCCTTGAATGGGATGATGCAATAGGGCCTTGAAGGGGATGATGCAATCGGGCTTTGAATGGGATGATGCAATCGGGCCTTGAATGGGATGATGCAATAGGGCCTTGAAGGGGATGATGCGATCGGGCTTTGAATGGGATGATGCAATAGGGCGTCCTGGATCGGTCGGATAGAACGATCAAGGGGAGATGGATTCAGATTCAGGGTGTGGGAGAGGGAACCTGGGGTGGATTTAGAGTGTGGGAGAGGGGATGGGAGGAGGTGCGGCACAGACGGGGCCGTAGTCACGATGCTTGATGAGGACTGGAGGTCAAGGGGATGAGGAAGAATTATTGGGCTTCTTTCTTTTAAAAGCCCAATCATTGCACAATTACAGGACAGGAATAATTGCGCTTCTTCTCAACTTTCGATTCCCCCTTTCTGGCATCGATAATGACATTCCAAACTTTTTTTGGGTACTGCAAGTTTCCATACAACTTTTGCACAATTGTATGAGACGCGGTGTGTAGACGCATGTGCACTAGGGAAGTAAGGGACGCCGTACTATTTGCAATGCCTGTAAGAAATCCAAGCACAGCTCACACGAGCAGAATGCCGGTGAGAAATGCAAGCACACCTCAGGCAACTAAAATGCCCGTTAGAAACGTAAGCACACTTCAGGCAACTGAAATGCCAGTGAGAAATGCAAGCAGACCCCAGGGCAACTGAAAAATGCCGCTGAGAAATGCAAGCACGGCTCTCCACGAGCGAAAACGCCCGTGGGAAACTGCAAGCACACAACACGCGCATGAGCCAATCCGAGACGGGTGCGGGCGCCGGGGGGGGGTTTCTGCGGAGCAGGAGTACGCGTTCCTGGCAGAGCAGATGGGGCGCACGATCTTTGGCTCGGAGGTTTTCAACTGCTCCGCCCCCGACACGGGCAACATGGAGGTGCTTGCGAGGTACGGGAGCCCCGAGCAACAGCGCCAGTGGCTTCTGCCGCTGCTGCGGGGCGAGATCCGCTCCTGCTTTGCCATGACCGAACCTGCGGTTGCCTCCTCGGACGCCACGAACATCGAAGGCTCCATTCTGCGGTGCGCGGGCTTGCCGGTTATCCATACGTAGAGATCATGCGGTTTGAAGAGCATGTCGATAGAGAGCACGGCGCGAATATGGAGAGCATGTTGATAGAGATCATGCGATTTGAAGAGCATGTCGATAGAGAGCATGAGGCAACTTGGAGAGCATGTCGATAGAGAGCACGGCGCGAATCTGGAGAGCATGTTGATAGAGATCATGCGATTTGAAGAGCATGTCGATAGAGAGCACGAGGCAACATGGAGAGCATGTCGATAGAGATCATGCGATTTGGAGAGCATGACGTCATGGAGATCATGTTGAAAGAGGGCAGGTCGGCTTGCAGAGCGCGTCAATAGAGAGAACACTTCCTTTAGAGAGCATGTCGATAGAGAGCATGTTCGTTTGAAGAGCACGTTGACCGAGAGCACGTCAGTTGCGAGAGCATTCGGATAGAGAGCACTTGGAAACATGTTGGGGACCTGGGGAGGGACGGGGGGGCGCTGGGGACGGAGGGTACGGGGCGAGGGGGGACCCGGGGACGGGGGGACCTTGCGGCGGAGGGGGCCTGGGGACCGGGGGGGCCAATGGGGGACCTGGGGAGGGAGGGACGTGGCACGGGAGGACATTGTAGGAGGACATGTGGCTGTAAGACACATGGGAAGGGTCTGACTGTAAGACAATGGGAAGGGTGGCAGAGTCTCGTGGGAGCATAAGGTGAGACGGACCCAAATTACACAGTCGATGGACTCATGTCGTGCTGCAGGAAGGGGAATGAATATGTCATCAATGGGCTCAAGTGGTGGACAAGCGGGGCTATGGACCCCCGCTGCAAGATTTGTATTTTCATGGGCAAGACGGACCCCACTGCTGCCATCCACAAACAACAGTCGATGATTTTGGTCCCCATGGACGCACCCGGCGTGAAGATTCTCCGCCCGCTCGACGTCTTTGGTTACGACGACGCGCCACATGGGCACGCGGAAGTCTCCTTCACGGTTCGATTCCCGGGGCTTCCTGCCTTTGTCTCCAAACCAGCTTTGGGGAAATGAGCATAATGTTAGTTGTATTTTCAACGATAGTTGTGGGGTAGTTAACATTTTGTAAGCTCTATTTGCATCGGCAGCTTTGGGGACAAGAGCACACTGTTAGCTGTACTTCCAAAGATAGTTGTAGGGTCGTCAACATGTTGTAAGCTCTACTTGCATTAACAGCATTTGGGAAAAGAGCACGTTTCGGCCTGCTGTACTTCCATTGTCTCAGCTGTGGGCTAAGTTTAACGTGTTGTGAGCTCTATTTGCAATGACGGCATTTGGGGAAAAAGAGCACGTTGTAAGCTGCAGGTGTCGATGGACACCTGTGGGGTAGTCAACCTGTTGTAAGCTCTATTTTCAGTGGCAGGTTTGGGGAAAAGAGCGCGTTGCAAACAGTATTTCCATTGTACACCTGTGGGCTAGGGAACATGTTGTGATCTCTTCTTGCATTGACAGCTTTGGGGAAAGAGCACATTGTAAGCTGTGTTTCCCTTGACACTTGTGGGGTGGTTAATTGGTTGTAAGCTGAGCTGGCACTGACAGTTGTGGCGGTCGAGCAGGATGTGAGGGTGCCTCTCAGTTACATGCTGCTGGGGGAGGGCCGCGGGTTTGAAATAGCGCAAGGCAGGCTGGGCCCTGGGCGTCTGCATCATTGCATGCGGGCCATCGGTGAGCGGATTCTGTTACTAAAGCTGTTATTAAATTAAAGCTTGTTTGGTTCGGTTGGCGAGGAGGGTTGTGGGGGTAATGATTTCATCTTATTGTATGAAAGTAGTATGGTTTTCAGAGCTTTGCCCTTCATTTTGCACAAAGCGTGGCTGAATTGAGGCTCTGAGGACATCGGTAGTGACGACCAATCCACAGGGGGCCGTCAGTAAACGCATTTGGGTAGAAATTCGGCGTTCCAGAAAGTTGGAGTCAACCGTTAGTGATCATCAGGGCGTGTGGGGCATCAGAAAGCGCAGTTGTCTAGGAGTTGAACGCATGGGGAAGTCTCGTATGGGAGAGTCATGGCTGGAAGAGTAGTGCATGGGACAGTAACGCATGGGAGGGTGAACGCTAGAAGAGTAATGCATTGGAGAGCGATGGATGGGAGAGCGACAGCTGGAAGATTGATGCATGGGAGAGTAAGGCACGGAAGAGTAACGGATGGTAGAGAAACGCATGGGTGGGTGACGGCTTGACGAGGAGCACATGGGAGAGTGACGGATGGAAGAGTGACGCATGGGAGAGTGACGGCTTGACGAGTAGCGGGTGGGACAGTGACAGATGGAAGAGTAACGGATGGGAGAGAAACGCATGGGAGGGTGACGGCTTGACGAGGAGCGCATGGGAGGATAATGCATGGGAGTGTGACGGATGGAAGAGTGATGCACGGGAAAGCGATGGATGGAAGAACGACGGATGAGAGAGCGGCAGACTGGAGAGTGACGGATGGAACGACTGGCGTATGGGAGAGTGACGGAGTGCGGGGTGCAAGCAGGACTGGCAGAGAGGGCAATGGAGCTCATGGCGATGAGGTCCGTGCAACGGAAAGTGTTCGGCAAGGAGATTGCCCGGCAGGGCGCCTTCCAGAAGGATTACGCGCTGCGGCGCATCGAGCTTGACGCTGCTCGCTTGGTCGTCCTGGACGCGGCTCACGCCCTGGATGTGCATGGCAATAAGAAGGTTTGCCTCGGACCCCCTCGTTTTGGTGCCAAGTGAGTGTCAGAAAAGGGTAAAGTGCGTGATAGAAAAGGTGTAAAGTGAGTGTTAGAAAAAGTGTAAAGTGCGTGATAAAAAAGTGTAAAGTGGGTGTTGAAAAAGTGAAAAGTGTGCATGACCCGGCACATGCAGAGATATTTTGTAAAGCCCCACAATTACCCCCCGTGGTGAGTGTTGTGGGGAAACACACGCAGCCGAGTTTGTGGCTGCAACTGGCCCACCTGCGGTCAGCACCACGCAGGATAGCGCTGCAGCCGCAGGGGGTTGGATTCTCTCTGGCCGTCGAGGTTTCGGTTTTCGTCTGTCGTCGAGGGGGTTGGGAACCATGGGACGATCGTTGAAGTGAATCGTTTATGTGAAACTTGAGAAAGTTTCCGGGAAATTATGAAACGGATGGTCTCGCAAACACTCTTGGCACAGTACCCCCATGGTGTGGGTCCCGGAAAATCTTGTGTTGTGTTGAGAGAGCGGAAGTGCTGGAGTCCTCTGTGTGTGTGGCCTTGTGCGAGAAAAAGGGGGGGGGGGGTTTGCGACACAGATGGGGGGACTCTCATGAACAGAAGTATTCCCCATGGGCGTGTTCGCACTGTGGGACTCGATTGACGTGCGGGGTGCGGGGGCAGTGACTTGGATTTCAATGTCCATCTGTGGGCCCCGCAGAGGCATGGGGAAATCTTTGTAATCCCCCCCCCCCCCCCCAAAAAAAGGAAAGAAACACACACACACACACACACACACACACACACACACACACACACACACACACACACACACAACACAAAAAACAACAGCAACAGCAATTTTTGTTCACAGTCTGGGGGCCTTGCCGCAGGCGCGAGGGAAAATAGCAGCAGCCAAGGTGCTTGCCCCCAGGACTACGCTTGCGGTCATAGACACCGCAATCCAGGTTTACGGCGGGGCAGGCGTGTCGAACGAGACGCCGCTGGCTCGCATGTACGCGGGAGCGCGCACGCTGCGGATCGCGGACGGCCCCGACGACGTCCACCTGGCCATGATTGCAAAGCTGGAGCTGCTGCGCTTGCGCTCCAAACTGTGACCGTAGCCGTGACTGTGACAGTGACTTATGGTTGCCAAAGCGGCAGCTGCTGCACTTGCAGTCGAAACTGTGACCTTGGCCGTAACAGTAAGAGGGCATCCGCACTTTTGTTTGGGGAGAGAGGGGGGGGGGGGGAAGGAAAAAAGTGTGGGTGCCTATCCCAGGGGTACCTGGACGAACTCCATATGTTGGAAAAATTCAGCGGTGTACACCCGAATTTGCCGGCCGTTGGCATTTTGCCGGTCCTCGGACGTTGAGTATGGGGAGCTGGCGAGGAGAAAAATATGGGGAACAGCATCCACATCAATCTGATGCAGTGCATTGACCCGCAGCCTTCGGGCCAATGCAGGCCGCAGTTTGCTTCTTGCTTCATCCCACCGCTTTTCAAAATAAAAGTTTGGCTGCTATAAGTCCCCCCGGGGGGGGGGGGGGCTGGGACTTGGCGGGCACGTGTTTTTATTTATGAAAATATCTGTAGTGTAGGGCAAGAACAGGTTGGGCCATGGAGAGGAAGTAACGTGTGGGGCTTGCCAGCACGGATATCCTTCATTTTGGGGGGGGGGGGGCGCGGGGAACCAAAGTGAGCATGGGTTCGTTGACAATGTGTGTAACGAGTCCTTTCGGCTCAAGCTTTTGATTTTGGTGTGCATGATCATGAGTAGCTGGCTCGTGAGTAGCTTTTTGCTGCCAGCGCAGTTGCCCGTCAAGCCAGAAATTTGGCACTCTGATGGCACCAATCTGCTCCTTGCCAGTCTTTTTAAAGACGTCTTTAAATCGTCGACGCATATCTAATTAGAGAGACGAGAAATAGTGGCAGTTATGGATGGCCGAGGTCATGGGTGGGGGGAGCACTGTTTCTTGTTGGATTCCTGCCTCCCCTATAATGCGTTTGTACACAGTGCTGCCGTTAGCTGGATCCCACGATTTGTCGATTTTGTGTCTCGGCAGCTGCGAATGACACTCTGCAAAATCGTGAGTTCTCCCCCCCCGGGGGGGGGGGGGGGGGCAGGCCCCTAGGGGGGGTCGTCAGTTTCATGGCCCGGCTTCGATCCGTGTTATGTAGCAGGACATTCTTTTGGAGTATGATCATGAAAGGAGGTTCTGGCCGGAACATGCCATTGACAAGAACGTTTTAGAATTCAGACTGATGTTACGCATGACCTGTCCAGGTGACGACTAGAAGTGCTGTCCAGCCACTTTATAAGATCGTGCCTATAAGATGCCGCTTATAAGATCGATATCCATCCTTTCTGCTGGAGTTTCTACACGATCCTGCCTTCACTTTAAAAGAAGCCTTAATCCTGCGTTCATTTTTTATTAATTTAAACAAAAAATGCCCTAATCCTGCCTTAACTTAAAAATATTCTCGAGGCCCTGCTCCTTGGACAAGGCCTTGGATGTCCGTCTGAACTAACCCTTTCCATGTTGTTTGATGCCTGGCCCGGTGGCAGCGACTTTCAGAGGTCAGGATCCGGATGGTACGTGGATTCTAACAGTGCGGCGACAATTTCTCAACGGTGTTCCAGTGATGTCAACGCACTGGGATACCTTTCAGTGGTTGTCGTCCCATTGTTGACATTGATCCATGTGAGATTGCGCGGGGATTTGGTATGCTATGCGCTCGGGCGCCATCCTTGAGACCATCCAGACCTCACCAGTGTGAGTGGAGGGCCCTCCACTCTCACTGCCAGGGGGCGTTGCATGATGCATATCGCCATATGGCCGGCTATTGTTGGTGCAGTGTTGCCTTATCGATTTGACTGAAGAGTGTCTTGTGGTTAACCTTCTCTCTTACAGTGGGTGTTCCAGCACGTCTTGATGTCAAGACGCATCGGTGCACACTAGACAGGTGTTTCAAGGCCAAGAATGCTGGCCATTCCGACACGTCGTAATGAAGGCTGCACTGGGTTTTGAGGCCTTGAATGGGTGTCTTTTGCATGACGTGCACGTATAACTGAAGACTACACCTCCTATTGAGGCCGTGACTGATTGTCATGGTCTGTGCTGGGTCCATCTCCAGTTCTTCTCTTCACTGCGCTCACGGAGATTTCCAAACTGAGTATCCATTAATGTTGAACATTAATGTTGCATTGTACACCCTTCTTTGAACCTGTCACATGCCGTCCTCCAGATTGAACCTCTGTTGAACATGTTCACAAATCTCGAACTCCTTTTCGCAGACCTGCCGCAATTGCTGTTTATCTAACCGGACCAGTCCATGGTATCGATATCCCTCATTCCCCGCTCTGACCCCCTTGTTTGAGATCACAATGGGTTCTTTCTCTGTTTCAGGTGTTGGCTGTTTTTTATGCAATGAACAGAGTTGGATTGTCCTTTGATCAGCCATAATGGCTGCTTATGGATGTATTATTTCCTTCCATCCATCCTTCCTTCCTTCCTTTTAGGCCTTAAGCTCTGGGCTTCATTCAAATCAAGGTGTTCAATCGCAAGTTGAAGTCGGCATGCATTTGATATTGATCAGGGGATACCTGCACGTGTGTTTGATAAACGATTGTTCAGTTTCAAATCTAGAATGGAACGGGGGGCTGCGACCTTTCTGGAAACTGAGGACACAAACGGAAGAAGGTAACGCGGCTTGTCGAACGTTGGGCTTATTGAGTCCTTGATATGGTGGAAATCCCGGGGCCTCAATTCGAGTCTGTCGTATCTTTGCTACCCGATCTCAAGAAAAACTGTTTAAAAGTGTGCATGACCCGGATCTTGCCTGATGTTTGTCAGTTTTACCTGCAGCTGTAAGATCTCTCTGAAGCCTCACGTTTGACTGATTGGGAACGTAACCGATGCGCCTTGACGTAAGTTTATGCCATTTACGTGGGACCAGCGGTTATTAGTTGTGCCGTGGGCGTAATACGCCGCAGCGCACGTTAACAAATTAGAGGTATGCCTGTGCCAGTATGGTAATGCAAAAGGAGTAAGGATCTCCTTGAAAGCTTTTTGGTGTGACTCGGGCCCCTAGATTCCGCGTACCCGTGTGCCTGATTTCTGGTGTGCGGTTAGAATAGGCTTCACTCTTTTATATATTATACAAATGGACTGCCGTGGACATTGTCCATGGTAGGAAAACGCCGTTACTGCCAAATCGCCGCCCCCAGCTTCATGGTCTTGCAGAGGGGGGAACGCGTTGTGTTTGGCCTCCCCACGACGGAACTCTGGGGCCAGTTTGGGGGCTTTGCAACACCGCATACAGGTAATAGAAACTGCTCTTTTTGTTGAGCCACGTGAAGTGCATCAGCTCCGCAAGTACTTCTGGTGGTAACAATGGTGTCCCAAGAGAGGTCCCAGGACGTTTGTGGAGTTCATAGATGAACAAGCAAGGTGACCAAATGAAGACGAAATGGCGCATGGGCAACGTGTTCAAGACAGCTTTATGGCTCAAAATGTTCAAGGATTTGACCTTTACACGTACGGAATGACCTTTTCGAGGCACAAAAAGTCTGACTTTTTTGCCCGGGGGGTTCCAAACTCGCAAGATTGAACACGCACTGCTGTGGATTTTGATGCTCAGAGGTCGCATTGGTGATACCGCATCTTTCTGCTAAAACCGTCGCTTGTAACAAAGTATGTTATAAGGGACTTTGGGTTGAAGGAGGTGCTTTAGTGTCTAATATTATACAAGCATGATTTTGAGGATGTCGTTTGTTTGTTGAACGGCAACGGAAATGATGCCGGCAGAGCTTTCCCCTGATAATCTCGCTCTCATGATCGTGTTTACAGCCCTCGTAGTTGCAACGTTTGTTACCGGTGCTTGGACTTTAATAGCCCAGCGACGGCAAGGGAAAGGAGCAGATGCGGCTCCGCGGATGCTACCATATCTCACAGTGGCGAACAGCATCGTGGCTGTCATTGGAGCATACAGGTATACCTTAGGACCAACTAAATCTTTGTCGCTTGATACCAGCTAGCTTTGATTTTGATACTTACGGTTTTGTACTCTGGTCCAGGTGGTGGGGCTTTGCTCTAGGTTCCCTAGTGAACATGGCAGTCACAGTCCTGCTGGTCCTTCTGAACAGGAAATTGGCCTGCCCAAAGAAAGAAACGAAGGCTTCTGGTGAGGAGCACGACCAATCTTGCAAGGATCTGTTTGAGTCGTCCGGGGAGAATGGTGTGCAAGGGTTCGCAGACCTCGATTGTAACCTTCCCTTTACTGACATTTGATAATTTTTAAATTTAAACTTCTAACCAGCTTTTAAGTGGCCTAAAGTGGGTCTGACTTAAAACCTTTGTGTGTCAGGTCGGCACCGCTCAAAATCGCTGCCGAACGGCGAGGAGCACCATTTGGAATCTGTCCTTGTGGAGATCACTATTGCCAGCAAGGGAAACGGCCCAGAATATACAATATCCGACGTTTATGTCCAAGGTGAGATCACGTACCTCGCCTTACTTGCAGCAGTCAGTCACCAGGAAACCCTTGATCGCCATCTTCAAAAACTTATCAGAAAACCAAAATGCTCAAGGAACTGACAAATGGGATAGCGGATAGAGCATCCCATGTTCAATTACTTTGAAATATACACTTCGAGTTGCTGAATTTAATAAAAGCCCCCCCCCCCCCCCTCCACCCCCACGGGCGGCAGGTTCTTATTGGTGACTGTCAATCAAGTATCCCCAATAAGGAGTTTCTGTGGCGATCAACTCAAGTTGATCATGGAATGGCAGGCAGTCCTTCGGGCAGCTTAAAACTTCGCTTTCTTGGGAAGATCGGCCGACAGACGTTGGAATTATAGTCTGTAACAGTAAACCTGCCACATTTCAGTTATTTAGCGGTCTGCAACCCCGTCATCGCAGTCGCAATGTTTTCATCATCCTATGTGAGAGAAGACCTGCAGTCATCTCAGTGGTCCAGCAGCGACCCCTCAGTGACAACATTTGAAGAAGAGAATACCTTAAAACCATTCGGGGGAAAGGGAAAGATGGTGAGGGGGATGAGCTGAAAAGGGATTTGACAACTAGACCACAAAATCACCCACTTGAAGGACTGAATCATAGTTACACGTCATCTGCCCTGCATGACTACATGTGTCTGCCAGCCAACTTATGAGATTCAGCAACTCCTTACGGTCTCCACACAAGTCACAATGTTTGCTACTCAGTACCAATTTTGTCCATCATTGTACCACCACAGAAGGGGACCCTTGGGCTCTATTCGCCGCGCTGGAGGTGTCAACTCCTCACGGCCCACAACTTACAAGTCATGATTTCCTCCCACCTTGGCTCACGACTCGAGGGGTTCAGTAAGAACCCAAAAGGACATGTTTGCAATAAGTCAATGCAGACTTGTGGTTTTGATTCCTTTTCAGTCCAGCAAACGCAATGTGCCCTGGATCAAGGGGCTGAAATCTTTCAGGGAGAGGCATTGGGTGTAGTCCTCGCGCTTGGGATTTCCTGTATCGAAGGGCACTGTTACTGAACGCAGACGGGTCGGCCACAGTGAATTGCAGAACCTCTCTGTTAGAGAGGGGGGGGGGGGGAGGGGGAGGGGGAGGGGGAGGGGGAGGGGGAGGGGGAGAGAGAGAGAGAGAGAGAGAGAGAGAGAGAGAGAGAGAGAGAGAGAGAGAGAGAGAGAGAGAGAGAGAGAGAGAGAGAGAGAGAGAGAGAGAGAGAGAGAGAGAGAGAGAGAGAGAGAGAGAGAGAGAGAACCGCAGGGCCAAGGCGGATTGAACACATCCTAAATGGAAAGGCTAACAGCGTCAGCGGGGCTACGCAGAGGGGCAGCGAGAGCTGAAAGCAAAGTCAGTTGTCGACATGCTGAGGGACCACAAACAGAAGTTCGGGGGCAATGCATGCAATGCGGCGGACCCAGCCCCGTTCATGAGCGCTGAACACGGCCAGGGGCGCGGGGCGATCACGAGGCTGTATGGAACCGAGAGCCTCGGAAGCTTGACTCTGATGAGCCCCTTCAGCCCAGCTTCCCACCGCTTAGCACCCGAGCTTTGCCGAAGGTCCAAGTCTCTTGATCGAGAAGCTTTCCCACCCGTGCACAGCGTGACAGACGACATTGTGGACAGCCTCATGAACGGCGCCGTGATGGAGCAGCTGCTGAGCAATGCCAGGAAGTCGGGGAGCGCCTGATTTGCATGAAGGCCTAGCAACGAGGGCTCCCATGACTTCCCTGCAACTTTGAAAGTGGCACCGGCAGAGAGATGTTAGCAGCACGACAGTCTTGCCGCAAGCTTCGTCGGGGTGAGCATGCGCGCGCGCGCGCGCGCGCGCGCGTGTGTGTGTGTGTGTGTGTGTGTGTGTGTGTGTGTTTCCTTGCTTGCTGAGCATGGGGCTGTCGTTGCAATTTTAGTCAGTGATTGCCACAAAAGAATTGCGTTCTGCAGAGGGTTTCCTCGAGCCACGTGATCATTCCTTCCATCGAGATGTGGGAGGACGACTCGTATCGCTCCGATCCGAACGTAGTGTACAGGTATGAGGTAAGGTGCAAAGAGGAGCATCAACATAAATTGACGTCTCCAAAGTTAGAAGCTCTCAAATTTGTTTGCAAAAAGCACACGATGTGGATTTCTGTGTGTGTTTTGTGTGTGTACACATGTGTGTTTTTTTATTCTTTTTTTTTTTTTTTTTTTTTTTTTTTTTTTTGGGCCGAGTAATGTCACTTGCATGTGTTGACATGCACTCTGGCAAGCAACTGGCATGTTCCTTGGTTTCCGAGGAACTATTCAACGCAACTTTAGCATGCACTTTGAAAAGTTTGGGTTCATGCCAAAGCATAATCTCATAACAGAATTTTGGGGTCGCCGTCAAACCATTACTCAAGCGGATAGGAAAGGGAGGGTGGTTTAACGGACGTACTTTGCTTCCTTAAATACATGGACGGACCCCCCCGCACACAGTGTAGCTCGAGGCAGCGGAACAAATTTCAAAAATGCCGGGACCGACGTGTGCTGATCACGCTCGGCAAGAGCATCCGCACTGCTCTTGTGTGACACCAGTTGTGTCTCGTTGGAGCAGAGGATGCCTGAGCTCTAGGCTTACACATGTGTCTTGCATGCCTGTACGGTGACTTACTCACATATGGGAAGGGGGGGGGGGGGTTAAAGCTTAACCTCAAGGGGTCAATTGCCGAGAGTAATGGAGTGGGAGTTTAGGGCTCTCGCCCCAATCTTCCTTTTAATAGAAATTTCAAAGAAATGTCAAAATCTCCTATGGGAAGGATAAGATGACATGGACGACTGCCACAGGCAAGGCCACTAGAGGATTTTGTATGCGCACTTGGCTAGGAAGCCTGAAGGAGCGAAGACGTGACAGAAGAAGGAAGATGTCATGTGTGTCGCAGAGGTGCGACAGAAGAAATTTCAGTATGTGAGTATCTTCTCTAAAGAAGATGCTTACATCGAGGTCCAGCCCCCAAACTAGGGCTGCAGAGTACGGCAGGGCTTCAGTCTACATTGCTGAAGAGGACACGGTGCGGGAGATGCGCGGGAGAACCTCTGGAGTATTAAAATACCACCGCCCCCTGTTTTGTTTCTGGTTTTAAACCTGTCTGGTTAAAAAGGTCTAAAAGGTCCACGTAGTTCTGGTAAATCGGTAACCGTTTGCCAATCCAGCAGGTTTATGTTCCGGTAGGAGGTGCAGGGTCATATGTGTATGCACAGGATGGAAGGACTGAATGATGGAGACATGTACCCCATCTGGGGAACTCGAGGAGTATGGGAAACGCAGTTGCGTCTTATCAATGGAGGCGGGCATCCAAAAAAATTCTAAAAGTATGACGGACAATATGCAGCGTTCGTGTATGTACGCTGCAATTTGGTTATAAATTTATGTCGGGTACAATGGTGTCAATGGCTCCTGAATTCCGCGTACCCACATGTAGGATGCACGGTGTGCGGTTAGGATATCCGTATGTTTCCACTTCTTGTTTTAAGAAGGTGCTAGGGCAGCACCTCAGTCCTGCCGGCGGTTTGGCGCAAGGATATAACAAGAAGACACAAGTCAGAGTCAAAGGTAGTGTGAAAGTGCTTAAGATAGTCTATTCCGGGTTAAATCCTCAAGGTTTGCATCCACGGGGGCTTGGCAAGGGGGAACAACCCGAGGTCCCCGCGGCATCGATTAATTGGGTAGTGTACATGATTGGGTTCACCACCCGAGACATCCCGCTGCTCTTCAAGCATTTTCGAGGTCACAAAACCCCATCATGCATGTCAAAGGACAGTGATACAGGCTAAACAATGTGTGGACTGTTGTTTTAAGATAATTGATGTCTGGGTGATTCAGAAAGTGCATGTGTGTGCACGGGCGCGCGGGGGGGGGGGGGGAAGTGGGCTGGTACGTTGTGTGTGTGTGTGTGTGTGTGTGTGTGCGTGCGTGCATGCGTGTGTGTGTGTGTGTGTGTGTGTGTGTGTGTGTGTGTGTGTGTGTGTGTGTGTGTGTGTGTGTGTGTGTGTGTGTGTGTGTGTGTGTGTGTGTTGTGTGTTGGGGGGGGGGGGGAGGGGGGGTTGGGCTGTCATAGTCTCCACGGGCTATATGGTGCCGTCAGCCTCCAGGGTATGCAAGGGCGCCAACAAGCGTATTCACTCTTTGGAGGAAGACTCTTCCACGATCATGTTCCCCTGTTTGATTTATTTGTCGCACAACATCGATGGGAAAACAAGCACGTGGGAGCAAGTGCAGTGGCCAAACGGAAGAAGCAAGCCAGGGGAGGGCCTCCTATTCACTGGAAAGGACATTGTACTTAGAACCACGTAGTCTCAATCGCTTGGGACTAGGTAAGCTGAAAGAGACTTAACAGTAACACAGGAAGACATGGACATGACACATCACATGCGCCCACAGTTGGACGTGTCTGATTGCAATCTGATGACCAAGCTGATGAGAACCAATTTCTGATGCCTGGTTACAACAGAATGATAGATAGGCGTTACGGAGCCGTACCCACAAAGTAAGGTTAATCCTTGTCTACTCAAAGCGTCGATGTCATTGGCCGATATTGCAATATTATTCATGATATATGCCTCGGCATATATGCCAGCTCTAAGGCATATACATTTCATCTCAAAATATCGAATTTCCAGACGGCGCAGCAATGATGCAAGTATACAACTAAGAGAGATGGCAATCGCATTTCTGGACGGCATGCATATTTCTGGATGATCATGATGCATCATGATCATGATCACAAGTCTGTGCGAGGTTGCAATCACACCTCAGAAAGAAAGCGAAAGAGATCTTACGTGTTGATCACGTACGTGGAACCCGTGTTGATCATCTCGGGGAAAGAAAAACAGCGAGAAAAATTTTCAAAAATCAAAAGAAAGAGAAAAAGAAACGAAAGACATCTAATCTAAAACCCGTGTTAAACATCTCAGCGGGTAAAATGAAAGTTTAGACCTAGGGAAGCCGGGGTACAGGCCTATAACCCTTCTCGATCATTATTAAAAAAGGGGGGGGGGGTTAAACAAATTTGAAGATATATCCCCCGTCATCCCTTCAGCCATAATGCCTGGTTCTTAATGTAATACTTCCCTTTTTCCCTTCCTTCCTGTCCTGATCTCATGAGGTTGCTGACTCCTGCAAACGTGGCCTGCCATGACGACACTTTGGGAGGAGGAGGAGGAGTACCGCCGGCGGGATCCCAGGCTAGAGCTCCCACCTCCCCATGAGCTCAAAACCGTTCTTTTTGTTTTTCTTCCCCTTCAAAACCATTTTTTGGCCCGGCATATAATTTTTACCTGTGGCCATTTGGATGTCAGCACGTGACTATTCGGGCATCAGGGGCCTGAGACGGACATATTCCACTTTCATCTCAAAACTATCAAGTCAGAACCGTCGCACATAGGAGCAGCAGCCTGAGGCGCACTTGCGAGTTGCTAAGCGGCTTCCAAAGAAGCGTCATCATAAGTGACGTGGGGAGCGATGCAACAGCCGGGAGCCCCCTCTTCTTCATTCCCGCAACAGTCCCAAAACCTGCATGTACAGGTCCCCCCGGGCTCCTTTACCTGATGAAAAGTGAAACATATTCTGCTTCGATATATTCTACACCTGCGGCTGTTCGGATGTCAACAGGTGACTGTCCGGGCACCAGGGGGCCTGATGTAGTTCACTTTTAGAGACTGATGTATTTCACTTTTACCCTTACAAGTGAAATAGGGTGGCCACATTTACCAACCAATAACCCTGTAGTGTTTAGCAAAAGCACTGGAGCCACCATTCAGCAAACGTCACCCAGCTGTGACATCTAATCCGTAAGCACACTACAGTAGACTCCATGAATTCATGAAGTCCACTTTTGAGTAACATGACTTCGACGTCAGGCCACTGAACTATTCCATGAAGTGATTACTTTTCTTTTTATGCTTAACTGGGGCTTCACTTTGTAGGGCTTACGGTTGAGTGGTACGTTACTTTTTATTTGATGAGGGAAGTACATCTAATCCGACGACCATGGGGCAAAAATGCTGGTGTGCACAAACCAAGGGCCGAGAACCAAAGCGGGCCTTGGAATGAAACAGCAAACAGCAGGAGTGAGAGGTGAGGAAAACCCTGATCGAGAGTGGAGATGGGAGATAACGGGGGATGAAAGTAAGGGGGAAGCGGTGGGGGAGGGGGAGAGGGAATGAAGGCTAAGAGAATGTGGGAGGGGGGTGAAGAAAGAGGTGAAAGCCGCGAGCGGGGGGAGGGGGGAATGGGAGGGATGAATGTGTGTGCCTGTGCGTGTGCGTGTGCGTGTGCGTGCGTGTGTGTGTGTGTGTGTGTGTGTGTGTGTGTGTGTGTGTGTGTGTGTGTGTGTGTGTGTGTGTGTGTGTGTGTGTGTGAGACTCCCTCTCCCACGATGCATGCACGCGAGCGCCCACACACACACACACACACACACACACACACACACACACACACACACACACAAGCGCGCACACACACACGCACATACACACATACAGACACACAGACACACACACACACACACACACACACACACACAGACGCACCACAAACAAACACATGTGCGCACGCGCAACTGCAATGTGTGTTTGGGACTGGGGGGGGGGGGTTGTTTAGCGATTAGAAATCGACATTCATCGAGAGGCGGAGGATACCGGATGAGGCCGGATCGGCCAAGGCGGGCATCCACCCATTTTTCCCGGCCCTGCCCCTCTCTGAGGAAGCCCACAGCTTTGGTCACCTCTCCGCCTGTGTACAGAGAGGGATGGTACCTGCACACCACCCCCGCCCCTCTCAGTGTGTGAAGAAAAGATCTTCATCCACATCCTCTGTTGGAAAAAAAAGCTCTCCATCCGCATCCCCTGTTTAGAAAGCAGCTCTTCATCCGCATCCCCTGTTTAACGAACAGCTCTCCATCCACATCCATTTTTTTAAGGCTCTCCATCCGCATCCTCTGTTTAAAGAAAAGCAATTCATCCACATCTTTAATTTTCAAAAAGCTCTTCATACGCATTCATCTTTACAAGAACACCTCTTCATCCACATCCCCTGTTTAAAAAAATGAAGCTCTCCATCTGCTGTTTTGAAAGAAGCTCTTCATCCGCATCCTCTGTTTACAAAAAAGTCTTCATCCACAAACTGAGCAGCCAAGCACCTTCGCTGTGCCCCTCCGGTATATAGCAAGGGATTGCCATGGGGAAACACTTAGGAACCTTCGAGACATGCGTGTTTTGGGTGCGGAACGGAACAGACAGACAGACAAACAAACAAGCACGAAAGCAAGCAAGCAAGCAAGCAAGCAAGCAAACAAACAAACAAACAAACGAACGAACAAACAAACAAACAAACCAACGAATGCAAAGAAACCAACAAATGCAAAGAATCAAACAAACAGATGGAGGTTTCCAAGGAGCACACGGGGCACGCGGGAACAAAGTGTCAGGACATTAGAACTGAAGACTAGGACTCGTCCGAACACCAGAAGTACCAACAAAGTTTTGAAAGAAAAGAGTGATGCAGGCGCGTCACCTGCACGCATCAGCCCTGTTATCTTCCCGAAGGAATTGCAGCTTGCATCGTCTGCATGTGACCAGCTGCTTTGCCGCTGCGATGAGACCCAAAGCCCCTGTCAGGGCCTGCGGACGTGCAACAACCTATTTCCTGTGCATCAACCTAATCCCTATGCAACAACCTGTTTTATACGCATCAACCTTTTTCCTATGCAACAACCTATGTCCTATGGATCAACCTATATCCTATGCAACAACCAATTTCCTATGCATCAACATCTTTCCTATGCATCAACCTGTTTCCTATGCATCAACCTATTTCCTATACACCAATCTATTTCCTATACACCAATCTATTTCCTATGCATCAACCTTTTTCCTATGACCAACCTAGTTCCTATGCATCAGCCTATTTCCAATGCACCAACTTATTTCCTCCATACCAACCTACTTCCTATGCATCGATCTTGTTTCTATGCATCAACCATTTTCCTCTGCAACGCACACAGTCCACATCTCTCTATACAGGACGGTGCCAGATGATGCACGCAAAACACAATTTTCTTGCAACTTCACGGCAGGGGGCGAACTTCACAAAGTCTGATATGAGATGGCATACTGCTGGCTTGAATCTGAAATCTGCCCCGATTGGGCCTGCTGTCTCGTTCGTTGCCAGTTCGAGGGCTGGGCAGTGAAGTCAGCCTAGGGTACGCATGAGGTTGTGAACAACAGGGGTCGCCCAGTCTGCTGAAAGCAGCCTGCCCTGTCATGGAAGCAAGTGCCATGGCCTGCAAAGACTGGGAAAGATAAGGATGCATGAATCATGGAGGGGAGGGGACTCTTAAATCCCTAGTACACCGTTGGCAGTGGAGCAGACCAATTGAGGTCTGCTTTGCGCAGTACTCAGTTCATCATGGCCTGACATACAATTTATACTATTTTTTAATTCGAAACTGATGCGGGTCCTGTCAAAGCAGGTTGCAGCGATTTGAAGTCGGCTAGGTGGTGTTGCGTAGCACTAGCGTTTATAAGCACCTTTCTCACTGTCTTCCCTCTCTAAGCACTGTGTTTAGTGTATTTTAAATGTTATTTTATTTTTGAGTGCCAAGATCATGGTGGAATTGCTGCAGAAAGAGCTGCCTACCGCACGTAAAACACCCGTGATCGAAGCAGCAGTCGACTGAGCACGTTCGTGCGACTGGTTCGTGCTGAAACAAGGGGTTTCAAAGCTTGGAAAAACAAATTCTCAACTGTCTTACAACATCATGGATGCAGAGGAGGTGCTGACTGGAAGTTGAAATCTTACGGAAGTTCAAGATATGGCGAAGAACGTCGTTGCGCGTGCAGGACATCTCTGTGACAGCAAACATTAGGCTGATTGAACATAAAAATGCATTTGTATGGAGTCCAACGAAGCATGGATAGGCAAGGGGAGTGCGACTTTGTGGTGGTCTCGGACCAGGTCTCTCAATCCACACACTCGTGGGAGGTACCCGGTGGACCAGGGGTTCCCCTGAAATTACGGTACACTCCCCCAAATAAATAAGTACAATTACTACTACTAGTACAATTACTACTACTATTACTATTACCATTCCTATTACTATTACTCAATTATTATTATTATTATTATTATTATTATTATTATTATTATTATTATTATTATTATTATTATTATTATTATTATTATTATTATTATTATTATTATTATTATTATTGTTATTGTTATTGTTATTATTATTATTATTATTATTATTATTATTATTATTATTATTATTATTATTATTATTATTATTATTATTATATATATATATATATATATATATATATATATATATATATATATATATATATATATATATATATATATATATATATATATATATATATATATATATATATATATATATATATATATATATTTTTTTTCTTACTTTTTGCTGCAACTTTATATTCCTGCACCTACTTTCGTACTTGTTGTTTTTATTATTCTCCATCTTTTGCACTTACGGCCATTCCGATGGCGAAACGTGACTATTCGGGCATCGGGGCCCTGCGACTGATATATTTCACTTTTCCTTTAATAAGTACAATGGGTTTGCAGCTGGTCCGCAGATTCATTAGGCAGTGTCCCCCTTTGCCAAAAGCTTTAAATAGTCCATAAGCAAGTATATTTTCGTTGCGGAAACTGGAACTTTGCTGTTTTTAACTATTGAACGTAGTATTGCGCAAGCAACCAAAGGCCCCCAAAATCTGAGTTCCTTCACTAAGGCACGCTCGAACCCACATGCTTTAAGCCCGGTCCCCCATCAGACAACTAGCATTGCCGGGCCCGTGTGCCCATTCTCACCTCTAACAAGGAGAAAAGCCTCAAATAAGGCCAGCCGCCCACATTGAAAATGCATACTTACTACACTATAGCTCCAAATGTGGAACCGAAAACTGCTGAAAAGCCGTGATTCACAACCTTGGAACTGCTACAACGGAGCCAACATCCGGTACCCCACCATCCCCCTCCACGCACGTTTCGTCCACTCCCACATAAAGATTTTGCTTACTTTTAATTTGAAAGTAAATGCAAGCGGACCCAAGGCTGACCGGTTGTAGGTGGGCTACCCTTCTCTGCGGCTGCGTCTTCACCACTCCTGTATGTGCCGAAGGCGCGAGATTTTTTCGGTGCATCGAGCTAAGTTTTTGGACGGAAGTACCCCACGTGGACTACACGTGATGGTACTGCCAGGTCCGGGCAACGCCTTTCAGGGGTACAATCCGCGGTTGAAAAATCGATTGAACTTATTTATTGGGCGGAGTGGGCAGCATGGCCATAATTCGTGCCTCAAGCTTCAGCAATACGCAGTTCCCCCCCCTTCTCTCCCCCCCCCCCCCCCTCTCTCTCTCTCTCTCTCTCTCTCTCTCTCTCTCTCTCTCTCTCTCTCTCTCTCTCTCTCTCTCTCTTCCCCCCTTGCCTCCTCTCCAGGTCACTCCTCAGGTCACTCCTCACGTCACTTTTCCGCAGAACACTGCAGAGAGCCTGCCACATTTGTGATGGATTTGCTCATATTCTTTTCTGTTGGCTCCCGACTCGACCTCTAGGGAGTCCCGACACCATTCAACTGGGAACTCCCGCGAGATCAAATTAGTGTGGATTTCCAGCGCAAATTCCTTCCTTCCCGAGTCGGGACAAGTCCCGATCGTGGCAGATTTCGGGCTGAAATGTGATCTCGCGGGAGTGCCCAACTCAACACTCCCTCCGCCTTTCTTAAACAACCGGTGAGATGTACCCGCCTTCTCACCGTCTCCGCTTTGCTTAAGTGATATGGTTCCGCCTTCTCACCCCCTCCGCCTTCTTCGAACAATCGATCAATATATGCGCCTTCTCGACTCTCTGCCTTCTTGAAGTCTTGGGTGCAATATACCCCCTTCTTCCTTTAGACTAAAAAGTGAAGCCTATCTTACCCGCACACCATAAATCCTGCATGCGAGTATGCGGACTCTTTCTTTCCTCTCACCCACTCCGCCTCCTCTTCACCATTGGGTGAAATATACCCCCCTTCTTTCGTTCTTTCTTCCCACCCACTCCGCCTCCTCTCAAAATCAGCGATGTAATCCACATAATGGAGCCACCTTAAGCAGCCATCTTAAGGAAGAAGCTTCTCAGCCCCTATCCGTCCAATAAATGTGAATAAGGATCGCCGTCTTTCCAGCCTTTGTCGGCAATGCCGACGGGCTTCATTGTTACATTAGACCTGGTGATTCAATGCGCACAGGTGTGGGTGTAGATACCAACTACCAAGAGTCGTAGGTTACAACACCCTGTATTTAGTATTTAGTATTAAGGGTGAAGAGTCTTAGGTTACAACACCCTTTATTCAACATAAATTGAAGACTTGAAAGTTTGGTTTTGCGAATATATTTAAAGGAAAAGTGAAATATATCAGTCTCAGGGCCCCGATGCCCGAATAGTCACGTATCGACTATTTAGAGGTTCGGTTGCAGCTGCCCGATCCTGGTGCTTGCATCCGGAAGGAGCAGCAGAAGCAGCCCAAAGAATGATCAACATCAGTGATGATCTTATCATGACACAGGCCAGTCGCCTCGAGGTCCCACTGCAATTGGTGGGTTTTCAATCATCTCGCCAATCGGCCCTAGTGTTCGACATCGCCCATGACTGATAACGCGGTCTTAGCTGGAAAATTGGCCCCGTGAGTGGCCCGTTTGGTGTATCACCGGAGATAGCTGATTGGATTTCGTGTTTCATCCGGAAAAATGACACCAATACTGCCTGTTTCAATTCGGAAAAGTGGACGTGGCATGCCCTGGATCGAGTTTTGTGGCCGGACATTGTATCGTCTTTGGACCACGTGTGAGTTCTTTCAATTACTTGTTTCCTTGTCGAGTTCGCCTTCGGAGTGGACGCGGAGACGATTGGCCGTCTGTGCGCAGCACCGGGGCCAAGATAGTGATGGCCTAACCTAGGGTCCTGTCTGGTGATTTGTGTTGTTTGGTGGGGCTGGTGGAGACCCTGAACAAACTTGGAGAAGCCGGTTATTGTCGAAGATACCGTTTAGTGGCTTCAGATCAGGGCAGACCCTTCATCTTGCCGTTGTACAACTACCTGCAGAGAAAAGTGCATGCCTATTTGTTCATCTAGAAATAACATAAAACGTCCTACTGTTAATTGGGTTTGCCGGTTCCTGCAAAGGACGTCCTCTGGCAACCTTCGGTTGAGGTCGCACAGTTAGGGACTCTGCATTTCTGAGAGTTTTGTGGGTATCTAGTTCTATTGTGAAAACAGTTATAACTTTCATATTTAAAGTACATTCGATGACCGAATAGCTTCGTCGATGTTTTTGCGCCTGAGAGGATATGGGAAGAGATAGTTACTGCATCGGAGTAGCGGTAAGGCCCGTGTCCATGCATGGGTGCAATGCCCCACCTTCATATGTTTTATCTAGAACTTTCGATGTTGATAGTAATTCATCTGTTGATTTCGGGACGATGATTGGGGTCGGGTGATTAAGGAGTGGTGAACCGGGCCGGTGACCTTCCGTTGCGGTCTTTTTGTAGTTGCGTCTGGAACCACGAAATTAAAAGAAGGAAGTTTTCAATACTATCACGGGGAAAACATGGGCGCCCGTGTATATCGCGAGAGCAAGTTATGCTAATCCCTGATGTGACCTAGCCAGTACCTATACTAGACAGCTATTGTTGACTGATTACTAACTAGCAGCTGTTTGAACTATCCACGTGTGGCAATATATTCTTATTTGTTGTCTCATCACGACCTAAGCTGTCTCAGTGGGCTGAGTGGTATGCAGTAACGCACAAGGACATGCCATGCGCCCCAATCCGGGCAGAGCCTTCACCATCTGCACACTGTTGGCAGTATGGTCATGCTTTGCGGAAGGATCCATAGAGGACCTTCTTGAGGGGCCCATCGTGGCCCCAACAGTGGCCATTAATGGCCCCCATCGGCGGTTGTTTCAGGTGGGTGGAGCGTCTTGTTTAGGCTCGAAACGACATGCTCAGCAGACGTATCCCATTCGATTGACATCCTTAAAATCTGAAGGGTGACATTAGCAGATGCACCAAGCAACCTCCTTTTGCTTTGGTCTTGCTGCTTCTGGCGTTCGGACATGATGGTTGTCTTAGAACCTCTTCCCTCCTCAACACCCCCCCCGTCTCTCTCTCTCTCTCTCTCTCTCTCTCTCTCTCTCTCTCTCTCTCTCTCTCTCTCTCTCTCTCTCTCTCTCTCTCTCTCTCTCTCTCTCTCTCCCTCCCCCCCTCTCCTCTCTTCTCTCTCTCTCTCTCTCTCTCTCTCTCTCTCTCTCTCTCTCTCTCTCTCTCTCTCTCTCTCTCTCTCTCTCTCTCTGTCTGTGTGTGTGTGTGTGTGTGTGTGTGTTTGTGTGTGTGTGTGTGTGTGTGTGTGTGTGTGTGTGTGTGTGTGTTTGTGTGTGTGTGAGAGAGAGAGGGGGGGGGGCGAGAGAGAGGAGGGGGAGTGGGGACAGAGAAGGGGGGGAGAGATGAATGGGGGACAGGGCTGAAAGTATGAGACATCCCCCATCTCCCCCGTTTCCCACTGAAAGCCTCTCCTGCCTCCTTGAGGCTGCGCATCTCGAAACACAACTCGGGGTCAGTGTTTGGCAGCAAAGAAAAAAAAGTGTTCGACAGCCGAGAAAAGGGGTACAGTTGTCATGGCCAGCAGCATCTGCAGCAGAATGGCTTGCGCTGGTACTGTGCTCACGGAAATGCTCGACCATGACGTGCAATTGGGTCACAGGGCCCCCATGGGAATCTCAGGGGTCCTAATTTGGCATCTTGCGCTCTGCCACTGCAGAAAGTTTCTAGAAGCAAAGCAACAGGACCAAATGAAGAGCTACGCAGTATATCTTACCAAGTTTGCTTTACTTACCATTAAACCATGTTAGACCATATTTTACCATGTCAAACCGTGACGTGCCATGTTAAACAGACTTGGATGCAGAGCAGCTTGAGAGTTTTAAAACCCTCCCCCCTTTGATTCGCCTTTTTCCGCTTTTAAAACCCTCCCCCCATTGATTCCCCCTTTTTCGCCTTTTAATGACCCTCCCCCCTTTTCCCCCCCCCCCCCTTTTTTCCCTGTAAAGAACCCTCCCCCCTTTTGATTCCATTTTTTTACTCCTTCTAAAAACCCTTCCCCCTTCCCCCTTTGGTGCCCTTTTTTTTTTTTTTTTTCTTTTTTTCCTTCTTAAAAACGCCTCCCCCATTTGTTTCCCTTTTCCCCTGTCCCCCCACCCATTTTCCCCTTCTTTTTTTGGGTGGGGGGTGGGAGGAAAAGCAGCAAAAATGGAGATCAGAGGATGTTGTGGAGCATGCGTTACATCTTGGCTTGCAAATGTGTGACAGGCGACGCACGGAGCAGTGAGTGAGGATGTGGAGCAGAGCCTGGAGGTAAAGACCAAGCTGTCGATCGTCACAAAAACGCAGACCACACTCCAGGAACAGCCCCGCGAGCTGCCCAAAGCAGAGCGCCTCAAAGTCTGCGTGCTAACAGCGGATTTCTGGGGCCTGAAGACTGCTGGTGGTACTGCCACAGCCTACCATCTCCTCGCCTCGACACTCGCAAAGAGTAAAGCTCTGGATGTGAGGCCCCTCGTTGTTCCCCGATCCTTTGGTCATCCGCTGACTGCCCGTGTCAGGAAGAGCTGTCTATCTCCGCAGGTACTATCTACCTCACAAAAACTGCTATCGCCTGCGGAGGGGGAAGGGGGAACGCCAGCGCTGCAAAAAAAAAAAAAAAAAAAAAAAAAAAAAAAAAAAAAAAAAAGAAAAAAAAGAAAAAAAGGGCAAAAGAAAGGATGTGTCCCAAAGCAAATTTGTGCCCAGAGTTTTGTCCACATTGCCCCTGGACCTTCCAGCACATGTGCAGCATGGTTTGCAACATGGGGGGGATTGGGGGGAGGAAAACAGCAGAAAAATGTACCCAACTATTTTGTGGCTCGCCACTTTGGTTGGGTGTGAGCCCAAGACCAATTGCACAGTCCTCCTGGACCCTCCCATTTATTAGGAGCAGGGACTACGATGTTTTGGTTTGGAAGACGTATGAAGGGAAGAAAAGACGTGTTGCATTCAGGAGCAGCCATTTTGAACTGAAGGGGAGATGACAACAAATGTCTAGTCTCCATATCCACCAGGAGGAAGGAAGGGATAATTACATCCAGGAAGCCATATAATTACATCCAGGAAGCCATATAATTACATCCAGGAAGCCATATAATTACATCCAGGAAGCCATATAATTACATCCAGGAAGCCATATAATTACATCCAGGAAGCCATATAATTACATCCAGGAAGCCATATAATTACATCCAGGAAGCCATAACAATCTGTACATCGAGGACCAGCCGTAAGTGCATGTGGTCAGCAGCAGTGTAATGTTGAATTGAGGGTATCCGGAATGTGTGGCTGGCTTGCAGGTGACCTTCTTGGGAGTAAGCAAGAAGTTCACTGTGTGTCAAGAAGCCAAACAGGTGAACACCAAAAACAACATGGTGTTCGAGTGCCTGGAGCCGCACCACTTTGTGCCGGAAATCGTGGAAACATACCCGTACGAGCAGCTCAGCCATGCCACGCTGCGGTGGGTGGAGGAGAACGCCGACCGATGCGACGTAATCCACGGCCACGAATGGGGGGGCGCTTTTGTGGACCTGATCACGGCCGTGCACTATCGTCAGGTGACCTCCTAGAGGAGCGGACCCCCCCCCCCCCAAAAAAAATTATTTGAATAAAAAGTAATAAGAGATTGAGAGAGAAGGAAAGAACGGTGCGTTGCGGGAGCGATGCAGTTGCAGTACACTTTTGTACTGCTTCCCGGGTCAAATTCGTACATCTTGCCATCTCCGCAAGCTTTAAGGGAAGAGTCCCTGGGTGAGACTTTGGTGAATTTGGATGCGCAGAGAGCCTTTGATATGCAGAGAGTCGCGACTCACAGGGTTCCCCCACCTGACCTTGAGCCTAGTTTCAGATGCCAAATGTAGTGAGTATATGAATGGCTTTTTTTTTTTCCTGCGGTCATGGTTGCCACCAGGATCTTGCAGGGGCCAAGGCTGTGGTGTGAAGACCTCTCACTGTTCTTATCGTCCTGCTTTATGCTCCTGTGTGGACTTCACCTGTCAAAACTCTGCCCAAGTTTGTCTGGGGATTGAATACTCTTCCACATGGGGCTTTGCAGTGAGCGACATGTAAGAGAGAAGGCAAGTTCAAGCGCGCAGAACGGGTTTAGGGTTTGAAAGAAAAACGGGTTGAGGGGTTTAGGGAAGAAAGATTCGATTTCCCGGCGACAGCCTGCCAGCTTTTCCCCTCCTTCAGGAACAGGCGAGGATGTTTGGAGGGGGAAGAGGAGGCCGATGGGGAAGGAAGGGCGAAGGAAAAAAGGGGAAGGAGGGACAAGAAAACCAGTAAAGATTCAAGGAAAAGGAGAGGAGTGTCCAAGGATGGACTAATTATTAAACATTGGGAAGGCAAGCGGGAGAAAGTTGGGGGGTGGGGAGCTGGGAGGGAACACAGGTACAAGAGGAACTGCAGAGGAGATCAATTCTCTCCCAGATCCGCGTGCCGTCTGTTTGTGCTCCTTTTTACCGGGCCCATCCCCTCATCCCTCCCCAGCTGGAGCTCCTCCCAGCGGGGGCCATTGTGGGTGCTCGGGAGAGGGCATGTGACCGCTCACGCTGTTTCTGTGGTACAGGTGAAGCCGGGGCTGCGGTTGGCGGTACAGCCCCATGGGGGCCACTTCTGGTCGTCCATGGGACAGGTGCAGAGGCCAATGGACATCGTGTCTTTACGCATCGACAACCAGGAACGCATGGCAAATCAGCTGAATGACTGCGAGATCTCCCCCACCTTCTACATGATCGCTTTCTTGCGGCAGCGGGGTTGGCAGATGCCCGCGGTCTCCATCCGTATCCCCAATGTTATTCCAGAAGTGGACCCCGAGGCCGAAGCGGTACGTGTCCTTCGGTTTCCACGGCTCCCCTACGAGGAAATCTTGTGTGTTTTCCTCGGTCTTTTTCCTTGGGTGTTTCCTCGCCTTTCAAGTGTGTTTTGCTTTGCGTTTTCCCTTGTTTTTCCCTGCTGTTGTTGTCCCCCCAGGTCGCAAGGCCTGGTTGTTCCACACCATAGGACGGCAGGGCGGCAGGGGGGCTTGTTTGGGGGGGGGGGGGGAGGCAGGGGGGGTCGGGGGGTGACGTGCAGGAAAACCGGGGCGGGGTGCAAATCATCCTCCTTAGGCTCGCTGAGGAAGGATCCCTCGTGTGTATTCCTCAGCGTTTTCCTTGGTTCCGTCCCCCTTCCCCGCCCCCCTTCCCCCTCCCTCACCCCCCCCCCCCCAAAAGCCCCAACGACTGCAAAATCATATTTCCTCAAGATGGCAAAACAGCAATATGGGTTCGGCAGAGACGGCAATAGGACTTTCTTCACACCCCCCCCCTTCCGGTCGCCGTGTCTACCCTTCCCCCTCCCCCCCGTTCGAGGAGCAACAGAAGATAGAAAAGCAGGACCTGTTTTTTTGAGAGCAGTGGAGAGGGGCGGGGGAAGTGAGGCGGGGCGGGGCGGGTGCGCAGGCCATGGGAAAGGAGCTGCCGATCTGGCGGCTGGCCTTCTTCTCCCGTCTGGAAGAGCGGAAGGGCATCAAGCTCTTTGTGGATGCCGTATCCCAAATCAAGGCACCCGACATGGATAAGTTTGAGGTGGGCCTCCTTCCACCACCAACCCCTGCCCCCTTGATTCAAAAAATAAATAACTAATAAAAATCATTAAAAAAAGCTTCAGTCACTTCGTTTAGATCATATGCGCGCGCACACGCACACGCACACGCGCGCGCGCGCGCACACACACACACACACACACACACACACACACACACACACACACACTCACTCTGTTCTATGGAGTCACTGGTACCCCACAACCATAAATTTTTGCTGGAGTAGGGTTCAGTGAGTGTTGCCGCATTGTTGGTTTGGAGAGTCTGGAGACACGGGACAGGGGTGGCAGCGAGCAGGGCGAGAAGAGCAAGGGACCGGTGACATGGGGGAGGACAGGAAAGGGAGGGGGGCGGCTGGGAGAGGGGGGAGGCAAGGAAGGGGCAGGGGCTGGAAGGAGCAGGAGAGGGAGGGAGGGAGAGGAGTGAGCATTGAAAAATAACAGTGAAGGTTGGAGCTTGTGGGGTTTTTTTTGGGGAGGGGGGTGGAGAGGAGGGATGGAACGAGGTGGGGAGGGAAGAGGATAGCAAAAGATTGGTCCAGGAGGGGTTTTTTGGGGGGGGGGGTAGGAAGGGAGGAGAGGAAAGAAGAGAGATGGGCAAATGGGGCGAGGAAGAATAGGCAATAGAAAGGACAGAAGAGGGGGGAGGGGAGAAGGGAAGCACTAAAAATGATGGAAGAGGGGGGAGGGGAGAAGTAAAGCATAAATAAAAAAGCGGAAGAGGGGGAAAGGGGGAAGGGCAGAAGCAAAGCATTATAAAAGACGGAAGAGGGGGAAGGGGGAAGGAAAGCACTAGAAAGGATGGAAGAGGGGGAGGGGAGAAGCAAAGCATTATAAAAGACGGAAGAGGGGGGAAGGGGGAAGGAAAGCACTAGAAAGGATGGAAGAGGGGGGAGGGGAGAAGCAAAGCATTATAAAAGACGGAAGAGGGGGGAAGGGGGAAGGGAAGCACTAGAAAGGATGGAAGAGGGTGGGGGGAATGGAGTTAGCCAGGAGAGACTTAGGAAGAATAGTAGATACTTTGGCACATGTTTTAAGAATGTTGGGGATATGGCTTTTCATTGGTGAGTCCCAGGATTGGTTGGGTGCAGTTCCGCGCGGGGGGT